>FIZV01024996.1:0-15581 GCA_900050545.1 Trionymus perrisii | reverse complement strand
AAATTTTTAGAAATAATTTTTTTTTTTTTTTTGAAAATTCTGTAATTCTTGAAAAATTAATAACTTTCGTGAAATAGAGACTTAAAAAATTCAGCGATTTTGAGAAAATTGATAATTTTTGAAAATTTTGCAATTTGGGCAATTCAATAGTAAGTTTTCTGAAAATGTGAAAAAAATTACTTCGAGTTTTAAAAAAATAGTAGTTTTTCAAAAAATAGAAGTGTCAATTTATGCCATAAATAACAGTCCTCTACCCCCTTTGAAAAAGGGACACAGTGATGTATCGTATCAGCTCTTTGACTTCCCTATATTTTTCCTCTTAGATTCGCCACTGGTGTAAACTACACAAAACTATGTGCTATTTGGTTAGTTTTAAATGATAAAAGGCCGCTGGATTAATTTGACAAATGTATCCAATAGCTAATACATAGATATACTTATAGAGCTCCAAAAACTGTGAATATAATACAGTTTCGCTGTAATTTATTATTTAACCCTAATCTATGTGTATCGATAAAATTTTCGCCGTCGTTTTTTTAGTTGGAATTCTTTTTAAAAGTTGCACCGAAATTCTAGCAAATCTTTTGGATTGGGAAATGTTTGGCGGTTTTCAAAACGTTTACGACATGATTATCTTATCTGATATAGAACGTAAAGGATTTGGGTGTTGTTTAAACGCACCCTCTTCCATGCTTCCGCTTAGGAAACGAGCGAGATTTAATATTTTCACAAGCATCGAGCGTGGAATTTTGTCGGACTTTTATTTCACCGGAAAGTACCCGTTAGGAGAATTTTTTCTTGGGTGTTTTCTTCCTTTGGTCCTGGTGAAAGTCGTATACTGTTTCGTATAATATTCGAATTTATGAATTAGAAATTTATCGTATCCTTTTTGGCTCAAATTCTACAACTGGAAAAAATTTCGATCGAAAAAAATCTCATATGCGGTATAAAAGCCTCTTATGGGTAAAGCCTAAAAGGGCTAAATCTCGTATTTTTTCACAGGTGAAAAAATTCTGATAAATGGTACGAAAAGGAAGACCTTTACAAATGCAACATTAAACTTGTGTAAATACTTGATGAAATTTTCGCAGCAACCTAGATCTAGAAAAAACTATGCCAAAAGTTTAATCTGAAAAAGAGAAAAAAATTACACAATACGACGCTTTCAAGTACCCAACGCACCAATTTACTTTGGAATCCATTAAAAATGCAAAACTTTTGCGATTTCCGAGCATTTTTACTCAATAAAAATTTTTGAACACGATGAAAAAAAAATTCGTATTTGGTTCGCGTTGAAAAGGGGAATCTTTTTTTTTTACAAAAATACGATATATGTATAGACAGACGATTCGAGTATTTGGAAAGTTTTTCGCCTTGAATAATGCGCGTCCTTTTACGAAACGATATTTAAATTTTAAAAAATGACCTGATCGGCGATGCTGAAATGACGTTTGAAAGTCGCAAATATTAAAGGGGGCATCGCAGGGGGGTGAATAAATCGCCGACGTGGGCGTTTAAGTGTGAATTAATCGCCGAATGAATGAAACATAGACAAATTTGTATAATTTCTTGGCTTGCATCGGAGGTAGATTGCTTCAGCCGACCATTTCGAGCCAGGGTCTTCAGCTCGATAATGTGCTTTTTTTGCGAAATAACTCATCTTTGTACAATTTGAACCGTTCCGTATGGATACATTCAATTCGGGAAATTGGAAAGCCGACCGAATAACGATGGTTTGTCCGAAAATAGGCGCTGTTTTGTCGAGTCTCCTCCATTCTTCGGCTCGTTTCACAAATTTCACTCCGCAAAACATTTTACGTATTTAATAGTTGGTCTTATTTGTTCTAAAGATTGACTGAAAAATCATTTCTTATTCTTCCCTCAATCGGAAAAATTCTTTTGGAATGGATAAATCTATTCCTGATATCACCCTAATTTTCCATTTTCCAGCACGTGACAAGGGGCGATAATGGTCAAATATGGCAAGCTATAGACTGAATGGTATTTTGGCATTAGGTATTATACTTACTTGGGTTTTCATTTGATATAAGTATCTTTCGTTTTCAAAGTCTCGACTCAAATGCAAGTAACTTGTTTCGAATTAGAAATGAGCTTATCCAGCCAAGATGACCAATAAGGGGAGTAATTTTCACAGTTCAGAATTACCTACTACTTTTTAATGCTCGAGAATTTCATCAACCTACATTTTTCTATTCTCGTGTGTTCACGAGACCGCGAAAGTTATAATAAATTGCTCATCTGACGCCTTCCTCGGTGATGCCATTTTGAGTAAAATTTGATAACTTAGATGGTTATTGCATTTATAAGGACAGTTTTAAAGAAGACTGATCAATGGAGAGCTGTTGTCAGTCTCATACCCTCTGAAAAATTCAATTTTTTTTTCATGTGTTGGTGTGCGAACAAAAAGGCTCATTAGAAAGTTAGTGCATTTCACGCATTTTCGAGCATTTCTTCAATTAAATTGGCTCTTGGGTGCTGAAAAAATATATTTTTCAGTTGATTTTTGAGAAAAAAATCTCAATTCTGAAATTAAAATTAAAAATGAATATCTCATTTTTATTTTCATTGAAAAATAGCTCGAAAAATTTCTCCATTAAAAAAAAAATCCCCTCGATTTTTTCGGAGAAAATCTCTCATTTTTAGAAAAGAAAATATCAGTCCCAATTCAAAAAAAAAATGTTTCAATTATTTTCAAGTAAAAAATCGCTGGTTAGTTGGAAAAAAAATCAGCCTTTTTTGTTTTGGAATGAAAATATATTCTCATATTCTTGGAGGAAAAAATTTCTGAATTTCTTGGAATGAAAAATATATCAATTTTTTAAAGTTCAAGAACAGCTAAAAAATTCTCATTTTTGTAGGGGGCTTTCAATTTTTTCAGAGGAAATATCTCTTATTTTTAGAAAAGAAAAATTTCAATTTTAGCATAGTATGCTCTTACGATGAACAAAACGGAGAAAAACGTGGCGAAATTACGGGTATTTTATCAGACATTATAAAACTTTTTTTTTTTTTTCAAAAATTGAATATCTTTCAGATATTTTGACAGATTGCATGAAACTTGGACATTTATAATAATTATTATGCTTCTATGACGCGATGACCAAAATGGCGAAAAACGTGACGAATTGGGTGACGTAATTTCGTCACGAGAAATCCCATAAAAAAATTTTATGCCAAAAGACTTTTTTTGTAAATTTGTCAGACATTGTGGAACTTGGAATTAAAAAAAAAAAAAATTGATGGCTTTTAGAAAAAAATCTCTCGATTTTTTCGAAATGGAAATTTTTTGAAATAGAAATTAGTACTTCTCACATTCTGATAGAAAAAAAATAATTTTTTGGAGAAAATTTTTTTACAAACTTTCTTGGTACCTAGTTACCGACCTATAAAAAAATGTTTTAATTTTTTGAAGAGAAAAAATCACTCGATTTTTTTCATATCAAAAAATCTCATTTTTTGAAGTAATAAAAGTATTTCTCAAACTCTCAAAGTAAAAAATTTCAGTCTTTTTAAAAAAAAAAAAAAAATTAGTACCTACACCTATGTATAAAAGGAATGTTTTACTCAACTGTTTATGAGCCAGATTAAAAAATCTTCCTATTTTATGGGAGTGAAAATTTTTTTCAATTTTTTTGAACAATACAGTGATGTTTGCCTCTGAATACGTGAATGTAGACTTTCCCAGCATTGTTAAAAAAATTTTCATAAACGATCCCTGCTTGATGGACATTAAAAGCCTTATATGTAACTGAAACGGCGAATCTGAGATAAAAAATATAGGGAAGTCAGAAAGTTGATACATGACAGCGTCACTTTTTCAAAAGGGAAGAGGGCTTTTTATAGAATAAATTAAAAATTCCATTTTTTTGAAGAACTGTGCTATTTTTTAAAAAGTGTTGGAATTTATTTAAAATTCATAGTTTTTTTCTCATGAATTTCCTAAATTTCAAAATTCCCAAAATCGTGAAATTTTCTAAAATTTTCTAATTTTTCAAAAATTACGGAATTTTCTAAAATTATTGCCTTTTTAAAAATTGTCAAATTTCTAAAAAAATGACATTGTCTTAAAAACTAAGTAATAAATTTTCCAAAATTTTTGAATTTTTAAAAATCGTTAATTTTTAATGATCCGTAATTTTCCAAAATTCCAAATTGTCAAAAATTGTCAAATTTTCAGTAATACATACATGAACTGTATTTCTTTTTTTGGAATATTAAAAAAAAAATCACCTCCTCCCTCGCTCAACTACCTCCAAAATATGTCAAAAGAAACAAAGCTAAAGCACTAATAAAATTACCTGAAAAAACTACAAATTGAAAAATGAAAACTTTTTTCACTTTAATTTCTTTTTCTTTTTTTTGTTTCTAAAAATTGCTACGATGTCATTGAAGTTGACTACATTATACCTTAAAATGCTGCAATGGTGAAATGTTTACCAGGGGTAATTTAGGCAACGTATACTACTTCTTTCTACGTATCAATAGTAATCTCATCTATGCACTATCGAGACCATGTCTTGATTGAGTGAACATTTAAGGCGCAATTTAGGCAAATTATTCGACTTTATTTCATTTCAAAAAGTGAATTTCTTTCTGAAAGGCATTTAGAAGTATAAACCATTGTGCATTAAAAAGCATTAATCTTAGTCTTACGTCATCAAGCAGCGTGATTTAATGACATTGTCGGTAGATAAATCGAAAAAATTCTCGAATAAACTTTGTTCGAGCAAAATAAATATTATTAGAGCTGAGATGCGTGTGTATTTGCACGGCACAGCGTCTTATCGAGAAACTGTAAAAATTATTCGTCTAGTTAATAGCGTTAAATGAACATATTACGATTCTCTTTACATTTATGCTCTTATCAATACGTACATTTGTGTTTACCATTTTGGCTGGCGGATTTTAGTGCAAAACGCACATAAAATACACGAGAAGAACATAAAAATGGGTGTTGTGCACCGTTAAAATTACAGACTGTCCGCTATATTAGGGCACACTTTATAGCTTGTAAGTGCGCTTCAGAATAGTTTACACGTTCGACAGGAAAGAAAAAAGTTGAAAAGAATTTTAGAAATTTATTAAAAGCGGTAGCCGATGCATGTAGCCTGAAAAGAATCGATGGGTACCTCGTCTTATGAGGTTGCTTTAAAATACACGAATCAATCGTTTTTTAAAATTTTATTGCTGCTTTTACTCCTAGCGAACGTCACCCCTCACTAGTGATGATTTTTGTTTCTGTTTTCAGGTTATACGTTAAATGGTCAAAAGTTACTAGAATTTTCATGGTCGCAAGATATGGCCGCTGCTGATCTTAATGTTAAATCCGCCATGTTATGGATTCGGTTGGAACTGAAACCAGATTCTCCGTATAGTATTAAAAAATTACCGCCGAATTTAAATTTTACTTTTTGGGTCTTTCAAGTTATCGCTAGTGGATTAAGAAATGCCACGTACTTAAGTGGTAAGGTATGTTGTAACTTGTAATCGATTTTTTATAATATTATGACATTGATTCGACTTATGTGTAATTATGTGTCGATGTATGGGCTAGAGTGGGCTTTATTTTCATGCCTGGATTGTTTGAATCCCCTCCCCTTCCTCGCATTCAAAGTCGTTTTTCTTAATGAGAAAATTGTACTTGACAAATTAAAAAAAAAGAATCAATAATGCCTCCATTTTCATAATAGTCGCAGTGGTAATTTATTGCAGTTTTTTAAAAATCAAAATTAAAATCGCTTCTGTAAAGAAATTTGTACCCAACAAGACTATTTTTGGTGATTTTCTTCTGTCCCATTCATTTTGAATTTTAATAAAGCCCGATAAAAGTCGCTTTTTGCATATATTTTTTTACAACTTTTTTAAAAATTGAGAAAAACTATTTGGTGAAAATTTTCATTGAAATGTTCTTCCATTTATCATCCAATGAAAGGGCACACTTAAAGGTAGCATTTATCCTTATGAAAGAAAGGTGGGAAAAAAATCGCTAGTATGGTTGCTTGAATGAAGACCGCCCTAAAACGAACTTGTAGGGTGTTTCAGTTTGAGCGCAAAAGCTGCGAATGGTGAGTGCGGCAACCCAATTCACAAACGTATGAGATGTCATGTAGTATTCTCGTAAAAAAATTAGGTGCTCTTGACACGAAAATGTAAATGTAGCAATATTCCTGGGAAAAGGTGGAGATTTTTTTTTTTAATAATTCTCAAGATTGATAACATAGTAGGTACGAAAGTTGAGGTGTTAAGACATTCTAACACATCCTACGGTTGAAAGCCCATTAAAATGTTTTGGTAATCTATAGATTGTCATTATTTCACTTTTTTGCCATTATTATCGTGTTTGGGTCCTTTTGGCTTTTTCATTTGAATTTTAGGTTTAAAAAAATAATATCAACACAATTGAAATTTTTTTCAAAATAGAACTTATTTGAATTCGGTTTTAACATGTTTTTTCAAAATTCCGTTCAAGTTCAAACACATTTTTTTCAAAATTTTGTTTGAAATAAAATTCTTTAAAATTCGGTTTAGAGTAAATTTTACCTAAATTTTTTTTTTCAATATTCTTAAAAAAAATAGTTAATTTATGCATCAAGAACTGAAAATTTGACAATTTTTGAAAACCTACAATTTCGTAAAATTATTGGATCGTTAAAAATTAACAATTATTCGAAAATTTTGCAGAATTTTGCAATTTTTAAAAATTCAATAATTTTTGAAAAATTTTCAGTTTTTGAGAAAGTGACAATTTTTTTTAAATGTTTAGTTTTTGAGCAAATGACAATTTTTTTAAAATTATGATTTTTGAAAATTACGTAATTTTTGTGAATTAGAGAATTTTAGACAATTCAGAAATTTAGAGAAATTTGATAATATTTAAAAAAATTTCAGTTTTTAAAAAACTGACAATTTTTAGAAATTTCATGATTTTTAAAAAATCAAAAATGTTGGAAAATTTGTCAGTTTTGAGAAATTTAAGTTTTACAAAATACAGTATACACCAAAAAAATTCCTCTTTTTCCCAAAAATTTGATATTTTTGCCAGTTTTATAATAGCACCTTCTTGTAGATATCTTAGGTTTGGAATATTCCTCCGAATTATTAAATTTTATCCATTATTTTTTCATTGCAAATCCCATAAATATTGTATTTTCATCTTGTGCAATCATGGACGTAAGCAGAATTTTCTCATAAGGTAGCGAGAAAAAAA
This sequence comes from Trionymus perrisii, assembly GCA_900050545.1. Taxonomy (NCBI): domain Eukaryota; kingdom Metazoa; phylum Arthropoda; class Insecta; order Hemiptera; family Pseudococcidae; genus Trionymus; species Trionymus perrisii. The sequence goes on along the minus strand of FIZV01024996.1, from coordinate 8,353 downwards.
GATAAGAAGCATAGTTTTACACTGAGTTATACATAAGATTCCTCGGATATTGGTCAATTTTTCAAAATAATACCACTTTAAAATTTTAAAAATCTCTAATTTTCTGATTTCTGAAAAGCCTACAATTTTTCTCAATTCCTTAATTTTTTTCTTTTTAAACAATTTTTCAACGTTTTACAATTTTTTTTCAATTTACTTTTTCCAAAAAAAAAAAATTAAACAATTATTTTTTTCAATCTCTTAAAGTTTAAATTTTTTGTATTTTCAAGATTTTTTAAAAATTTCAAGTTTTTTAATTTTTCAAAAGTTCAATGTTTTGCAATTTTTTTGAATTTTTGATTTAAATTTTCAGAAAAAATCAAATATGTTCTGATTTAAAAAAATTAATTAATTTTTTAAATTTCTTGAAGGACAATATAATTTTAACTTTCACAGTTTTGAAGTGTTCAACTTGATAAGTACCTCTACCAAAAAAATCTAAATTTTCGAGGGCGGTTAGATCACCTTTTCGGACACTTTTTCAATTTTTTCAAAATTACCTGTTGTATTTACTCCTAGTCCTACTCAGCCTATTTTTCTTCAATCAGTTTTTTCAAAAAATTTCAAAAATTTTGTGTCAAATCTTTCAAGTTGATTTTTTTGTTTCAATGTAAGTACGTAAGAGATGTGCAGTTGTAAAAAAAAACTGATACCTATTGGAAGTAAAAAATTGATTGAGAAGATACCAAATTTTGAATAAATTAAACGAAATGTACCTTTTAAATAATTATGAAGAAGCCAAGATTCTCAATTTTTTGGAGAAAAAATTCTCGTTTATTTTGGAATAAACATGAAATCTCATTTTTAGAGGAAAGCCCTTAATTTCCTAGTGAAAAAAAAGCTCAATTTTTGGGGTAAAAACATTTTTTTGAGAAAAATATTTCAATTTTCTGGAGAAAAAATCTAAACTTTCTGACGAAAAAGCTCATCTATTTTAGAGAAAATAAAAAATCTTATTTTTTGGAGAAAAAAATCTAAACTTTCTGGAAGAAAAACTACTCAATTTTTTGAGAGAAAAAAAACTGATTTTCACCTAAAAAATCTCAACTTTTGGTGAAAAAAAAAACTTTTTGGAGAAAAACTTCCTAATTTTATGCATAAAAAATCTCAATTATTTTGGAGAAAACAAAACATCTCATTTTTTATTTTTGGAGTAAAATATTCTCAATTTTTTATAAAAAAATCTCAATTTTTGATGTGACTTCAATTTTTTTTTTAGAAAAAATTTCTGGAGGAAAAAAATCGCAATCAGCTTAATGAAAATAAAAAACCCTGTTTTTTGAGAAAAAAGATTCTCAATTTCTTCATGAAAAATCTCAATTTTCTGCAGGGGAAAAAAATCTAAATTTTTGGAGAAAAAAACGTTAATTTTTTAAAGAAAAAAATCTGAATTATTTTGGAAAAAATTGAACATCCCATTTTTTGGAGTAAAATACTCTCAATTTTTTAATGAAAAAATCGCAATTTCTTGGAAAACAACCCCTGTAGCAACGCGGATCGGAATCGGTCACTTTTCGATGGACAATGCCGATGTAATTGTTGGTGGTTTATCGAGGCATTTGTAGACTATCGAAATGTTTTTTTGCAAAACATCGACTCGACAAATGCATCGTAAGCCAAAAATCTATCACCCAAGTCGACACTTCGTCAAAGTTTGAGGATCTTTTTACGCTGTAGAAAGTGGTGAGATCGTACCAATACGCTACCTACACAAACCATCGATACACGTTCGGCCTGATCGTGTAAAAAATTTCTAAGCAAAGAAAATTCGAAAAATTCACGCAAAGCGGAAAATAAAAAGTGGAGGGGTAAAAATCGATTTCGGGTCCCAAATGGTCCCCAATTGGGGTTATGGAAAAAATAATGTCAGTACAACCACCTACACCACGTCAGGAACATTTCTACAAAATTTCACAAAATTCTGTCGAGCCTTTTCATCGCCAAGTTGTGACAAAAAACAGGCCTTACAATTTATGATATAGATAAAGTAAAATTGGTGGTCTTTGTAGGTGCCTCTACTTCAAAGATGCAATATGAAAACCTCACTTTCCTTCCTTGTCCATATGTTAATGCATTGACATTACTACGGCTTGTATTGAACCATAAAAATAATTATAAAATATTCGAACCCTTCGTAAAAGTGCCAAAATGATTGATCAAGACAGGAAGGTACTTTCGATAATTTGTATGAGTGGAAATTCATGGGGTGGCCTCGATAAAGTCATCCTGTTCGTATTAATTAATGAAAATTTCCATTTTGATGTAATATTTACACATCATTATGCACTTGTTTTACGAGAAGCGCATAATGAGCCTATGAGATTTGAAAATATGACACACTTTAGTGATAAAATGGCTTATATTACGCGCTTTTTCTCAATTTAAAGGTCGAACGATGAGTTGCTTTTCTCTATTTAATGCTCGTATTTATGGTTTGTTTCTTATTGTCGCGTATAAAACCATGAAATGGAAATTATTGTGATTTGCATTCGGAATAATAATGGTGCATCGTAGTGTAAATATCTGTCATAAAATATCGAGCACGAGTAGCCTAAAGGCGTGGCAAGAAGAAGGGTGGTTTTTTTTCGATTCTGAAAGAAGCCGTAATTTTTGTTGCTGTGGAATTTATTTGCCCGATATTGAAGAGGATAGGGGATAATTTCTAGGCAGTATTGAATGAGTTAATTTATTATAGTCGATAAAATAAGAATATCTATACGGTACTCGTGGATTGGAAAATATTTTGCATTGGAAAGAAAAGAGTAGCAACGCAAACTGCGATTTTTTCCCGCCATCTTTTGGTGAATTTAGAAAAAAATGTGCCAGTTTAGAGAGTACCATTGAAGTTGGTGGAAAAACTCCCCGAAGTTAGAAATCTCTCATTTTTAAATTTTTCCTAGTAACTTGATTACTTACTATTTGCTATGAGTATCAAAATATATTTATAATTTTTTCTCTGAAAAGTTGAAAAAAAATTATTTCAAGTTCAAGAAAAATTTTTTCGTGGGGAAAATTAGTTTTTTTTTCGGAAATTTTTTTTAATTGAATTTTTGTATCAAAATTTGAGATTTTTCCATTAAAAAGGGAGTTTTATTTTAAATTGGAATTTTTCCAAACAAATTGATTCTTTAAAAAGATGAAGTTAAATTGATATTTTTTGAAGAAAAAAAAAATTAAAATAAGCAGAGATTTTTTTTCTTTAAAAAATTTGAGATATTTTTGAGATAATTAGGTTTGTCCTTAATTTTTAGAAGTAGAACATTTTCTTTTTTTTCTTTTTTTCAATTTGTTGCAGTTTTTTATTTTTTTTATTACGAAAAAAAAATGTTTATTTTTTTACGAGTAGAATAAAAGATTAAAAAAAAAAAACTTAATTTTTTTTTTGTAACGAAAGATTTGAACGACTTTTTCTTCTGCAAAAAAATTGAAAGCTTTTCTTTTCGAATTTTTTTTTTCCAATTGATGAGATAACGAATTGGGTCTTTTTCTTTAAAAATCAGTGAGAATTCTTTTATTTTTTAATTAAATTTTTTCATAAAAAGTTTGAGATTTTTCTCTTCAAAAAATTAAGATTTTTTGGAAAAAAAATCAAAAAAACGGATTTTTATTTTTTTTTATTTTAAGATATTTTGGGAAAATTGATTTTTTTTAAATTGAAGTTTAAAAAATTGATAAAAATTTATTCTTCAATTTTTTTTTTTTTTTTTGCAAAAAACTGAATTTTTTAGGATAAAAGATTTTTTAATTTTTAGGACAAAAAAATTTCTTAATTTTTTGTAATAGAAAGATTTGAATAGGATCAGAAAATTTTTACGCGAATTCCAAAAATACAGAAAAATACAGATTTTTTTCTCTGAAAAGTTGAAAGATATTTCAAAATGATTTTTTACTTCAAAAAATTCAGTTTTATTTCCAAATTGTGATTTTTTCAAAAAATAAGTTTTTTTTTTTTTATAAATTGATTTTTTTTAAATTTAAGATATTTTGGGAAAATGTGACTGCAGCAGATGCCCAAAAAATTGAAATTTCGTGAAATTTTCACCAGGGCTGGGGACCCACGTTTCCTTAATCATGTGCATGTGCAAAGTTAAGCTTTCTAAGATATCCCATCCCCTTTTGTTATTAGGTCCAAAAAAAGTGAATTTTGGAGCTTTTTAAAAATATATATATATTTTTTAGAAGAGTACAAAAAAATTCTCCTTTCAAGTGAAGACTCGAATGCTACCTCTTTTTCATCTTGAATTATTTTTTTAAATGATGGATACCTACATAATTTTTTCTAACTAGAGTTTTATTTTTTATGCAGGAATTTGAAGAACATTCGAAACTTTCAGCTTCCTTACCGGTAGCAATATCTAGTCTAGGGTGGAAAACGTTCGACATCACGGATACCGTTCGCGAATGGTATGCGGCTCCTCAAAAGGACAGACTGCGATTGCTGATAGATTGTACAGGATGCAGTGATTACATCACGCCTGTCCTATTCGACGATCCGAGACAAGTAAACGAATGGGAAAAGCCATTCCTGATGATACATCCGGATCCTACGGTGACCCGAAGGGTCCGCAGAAGGGCGATCGATTGCTCGTTAGCGAAACGCGACCAATGCTGCAAGCAGCAATTCTATATCAGATTTCGTGATATCGGATGGCATACGTGGATCATCGCGCCCAGCGGTTACTACGCCAATTATTGTCGAGGCGATTGCGGCGGATTCCATAGGTCGCCTGATACGTACATAAATCCACATTCTTTCGCTATGGAAGACTACAAGAAAATCAATCAGTATTCGTTATTTGAACCGTGCTGTGCTCCTGTGAAATTTAAATCAATTTCTTTGATTTACATTACCCCCGATAATAATATAATTAAGAGAGATTTACCCAAAATGGTCGTAGACGAATGTGGATGTCCGTAAGCGTCATCATGAGGTTGGTTTTCGTTCCCATTGGATAGCCCCCTGCCCCGGTGCCCATTTCGATTTCGATTTCGTTGATTTACCGAGTCCGTGCCCGGTGGCTCGGCGTTTTTCTCCATTCAAATTTTTTACTGCATCGTGAGCGTGGTTTGGTGACCACGACTGAAGTCTGAAATATCGGTATATTATACAGCGAGATGTTAGCTATGCAATATTGTTGTATTTGTGATATTTATTGAGGTAATTCTGTTTTTAAAAAATTTCATTTTCGAAATTTTCATATTTAATTCCCCCTCCCTTCCGATGTTTCGACGACGCAGTTATTGTCCTTATATACTTAGGTTAGAGGTGTATTTTTTTCCCAGTGGAAATTACAGCACGATTCAAAATGAAGTGATCGGTTTATGTGCTTGCCCTTTCTTGTACCATTTTACTATTTGTTCAAGGTTTTTTTGGAATTTTACATTTGCATTTATGACTGTTCTGAACGTGTTAAAAACACACGTTCCAAGGACTGCTCTGCGTATATTCGTGTGAACTGAATTTTTTTCAAGGCATTTTCATTGCCGCTGTTAAACCTCATTTTCATCTGCAACTAGAAAATTTAATTTATTGCATTCTCTCTCGAAAAGCAATCCCATTAAAACGCATTCTCTAACCATCGGAAAGCTTTCTTCCTTCATTGTTGTAAATTATATCATAAGCTTGAGGAGAAGTGCGAAATTGGTTCATAAGTTGCGCTCATAGATACGTGGAAATAAGCAAAAATAGATCATCGTGACCTACAATTATTCATTTGCGATAACCGCGCGCTGTATTGCGTATATACTTGATTTAATATCATCCCTATACTTACTCGTGATGCATTTCCATTCCATTTCATTCCATACTTACCTACATTCATCCATCGAAACAATTTTTTTTTTTTAATTTAATTTTACTGATGAAAATCAAATGGTAAAAATTAATGTGTAGGTAGCAGGTACCTATGTAATAGTTTCTCACAAAGCATAGCTTATTTTACGACTGCAGTTTTTCAATTTAAAAAACAAAAATACAAATCAATAGGTATCTCAGCTTATTGAGGCTTTAGATAGTGAAAATTTGCCATTTTTTCTAGCTTCCTCGATGCAAACCTTATCCATTAAGAAATTCCACTTATGCTTGATACTTACGTCTTACCTATCCCCTTGATTTTTTTTTTTTTTGAATTATCAAAATCACACGTAGCTGTATCAAAAATGAAACACGACTCTAAAAATATCAAAATGGTATTGTTTCATGTAAATCATCGGTAATTGTAAAAATTTATCTAGGAAGCAATAGTAATTTTTTTCTAGATTATTTTTTTTATTTATTTTTGTCTGTGGAAAAACGTGTTGCTCTACGTTTTAACGTTACCAAATATTTTTTTATACGGTAAACTAGGAACGCTTTTGAATTCTTACGAATTTGTTATTGTACATTAGACTTTTTTTTTCATCTGACATATTTCTCGTTGGTCAGTAAAATAAATTTTGTATTTAGTTTACGGTTGCGTGTATTATATCGAAATTATACATTCCGATCATTCATATAAGTAAGTGGATAATACGTCACGATATGTTATTTATTAATAGCGATCTTTTTTGTAACTGTGCGATTTAGAATTAATTAACTAAAAGTTTCAATGTGTTTTACAACGTGAATTTATTGTTATAAATACAGAAAATCATGTTGAATGGTGTTTTCATTTCTTTGTTGCGGTTCGGTAATTCCTGATTTATAAGCGAATGAGGAGCTGAAGAGTGAGGGGTGATTGTAAATTTACAGTATTTTTTTTTAAAGCTCTCGTCGCTTCCCAGAAAAGCAGAGACGGTTTTAATATTTTGGTGCTCAGACCCTTTAGAAATATTAAAAAAATCATCCTCTCCCTCCTCCTACGTTTCTCCAAAATATATCAAAATAGAAATTTGGAAATATCAAACATTTAGTAGAATTAGGAAATCAAAACAATCAGAAACTTAATCAATTTAAAAATTCAGAAAAACTAAATAAACTAAATGAATAAAAACACAAAAATGTAATGAACAAAAATTAGAAAATTTGAAGATGATGAAAAAATTGAAAGATTTTAAAAAATACCACGATTTCTCAAACAGAACTAGATAAATTTGAGAAATCTTAAACAATATTTTTAAAATTTCAAGTAGGTAACTATAAAAATCTAGAAAATCTGAAAATATAATTGCATAAATTTTTTTAAAGTTCAAAAAATCGATAACAAAAAAATAAAAATATCGAGAAATTAAAAATAGAATAGGTATCAGAAGAAATTAAAAAATTACAAAAAATTGAAAGATTTACGTAGAAAAAATTAAAAGTTAAAAAACAAAAATAAGATATGATCAATTTAATAAATACCTATGCGAATAAAATTAGGAAAAAAATTGAAAATTTTATTTTTTATTTTTTGCTAGTTCCCCCTTTAAATTGAAAAAAAATCACACAAAAAGAGAAACAAATCCACCAAATTTCAATAAATTTTCATTTTTCCAAATTTTTAGTTTTTCATATTTTTTCATTTTCGCTGATTTTTAGTCAAGTTAAAATTTTTTGATTTGAAATGATTTTCCAATTTTATCATTCATTCATAAAATTCATAAACTACAAAATTTCAATAATTTTTTAATTTTTTAAATTTCTTCATTTTCGCTGAGTTTTTTTAAATAATAATTTTTTTTTTTGATTTTGTATGCTTTTCCAACTAAACATTTTGGCTACCCCGCCTTGTATCGCAAGCAAATCATCATTTTGTACCTACTCTTAACGATTCCTTTACTTATTGTTAAGCAAAAAAAAATTCATCAGAAGTCTAAAAGAATTGGTGGAGGGGGTAATACTCTTGATGGATGGGGTAAAACTATACGTATTTCGGATACCAAGAGACAACCTAAACACACAGTCACCCTAAACACATTTTACGCTGTAGCAAGTGGTAACATTGTTCCAATGCAGCGGCTTAGACCATTTATGGTCTACTTGCAGTTAATTAAACAAATTTTCTAAAAAAAATAAATAAATAAATAAAACATCAAAAAAAATAACGAAAAATACCATTTGAAGATAGCACAACAGGATTAATTTGTGTTTATTCATTTTCAGCTTATTACAGCTTAGGCTTACACTAAGAAAAAATAAAAAGTGGGAAAAAGCATAAATTGCTATTAAAAATAGTAAGTTCGGAACGGTCCAAAAAAATGGTAGAAATTACTATTTTTAATAGTGGTTTTTACAACAAAATATAGTTGAAATCACTATTTTTATAGTGATTGTTAAGGGTGTAGTTTAGTAGGTAATTTAGTAGGCAAAAATCAGCAATTTTCCATAAGAAACTATGTCGAGACGAGTGAAGCG
>FIZV01024968.1:0-15109 GCA_900050545.1 Trionymus perrisii | reverse complement strand
AAACGCATTTAAAAAAAAAAAAAAAAAAAAAAAAAAAACGCAATGAAAAACTCACTCACGTTGATATTTTACTATGCTATCAGTACCAAAACATCGCACTTTATCATTGAAATAGACGCAATTTGTTGACGTAGAACTTCGGAATGCGATGTTTCAAAAATACATGAATTAATTAATTACCTTCTACACCTCCCATCATCACCTTCGACGTCGTTGTTCTATAATCCGTGAACGTGAATGAACAGAACAGCATTATCCTTATCAGTTTAATTTCAATTTCGCTTAGGCTTAAAAAATGAAATTCTTGGAATTCCTATCGTAATACTCAATGTACGTCAATGAATCGATGTCCATGTAAGTCAAATTTTTTGGTGAAAGAGGCTTTAGTGAAACAAACTGATTACATTACAATAAGATGTAAAATTTTAAATTCTGTTCAATATTTTTCCCCCCTCTTTCTATAAAAAATTGTTTCAAAACGCAGGAAATATTTCGTAAAAAGCGTAATTACGGAAACTAGAACGGATGCATTTCATTCGCGTGATGACGTCAGCAAACAATACTGTGCAAAATCGTATTTCATAAATTCAATAAAATTGAACTAGAAATTGTTTTCAATTTTTTTTTTCCATAAAACAGTGAACTTTTGAAGTGTTTTTCGCCTAATTAATCGAATAAATTGATTAATCGTCATTAATTTAACGGTGTAATGTATATTTTGTAACCTTCAAACCCCGAGTCGAAAGTATAACCTGCACTAATGGCGAAAAACACGTCGAGTACAACTTTCCGAAAAATCGATGTCGACCAATACAACGAAGATAATTTCAAGATCGATGAATCAGTGGAAACCGGTGTTCCTTCCAATTTCCCAGATGAGGCGGAAATCACATCTTTGATCAACCAGTATGTCTAATTATTCGATAAATTCAGATTTAATTATTTCTCATATAGCAAATTATTCAAATTATGAACTCTTTGCAGAGGTAAACTCGACGAAGCTTTAATAACCGTATTGAAAAACGCTCCAATTTCGGTGAAAAATCGAAGCCCTCAAGTTAAAGTAAGCGTTCACCTTCCAGCTGCACTGCTTAGTTTACCTTACCTATTCCTACATTGGTTTTTTATTCAGGAAAAAGCTCTACGATTAATGATGAAAGTACTGATATCGATAAAATCGTCGCAAATGGACGACGTCATCCAACGCCTAGACGCCGAACAAGTAGACACATTGATGAAATACATCTACAAAGGTTTCGAAACACCGACCGAAGGTAGCAGCGCTCACTTACTTGTCTGGCACGAGAAAGCATTCGCTGTAGGTGGCTTAGGTAGTATAGTTCGTGTGTTGACCGACAACAAACGAGTCTAATTACTAGATCACTCCACAATTTGGAATTTAATTATTTTTGTTTTTATTTATTGTTGTGATGTTACGTGTATCTTATACTTCGATAATTTTCTCTGCGCGAATCGCTGCCATTTAAACGCGTGATAACGAGCATTACAAAATGTACCACACGTATTGTTGTAATTCGGTGTTTTTGTAATGTCTCCAAGTCGAATGGCGTATATTAGGGATTTTTCATTTATTTCATATTCATATTTATACTATTTATCGTGTACACTTTTTATATACGTGTAATTGCAATTATTAATAATTATACAAAGTATTTCCCAGTGTGGTTTCTACTACGATTGCATTTTGTATAAGAGTACTAACCCTATTTATGTGTACCATTTTGGGCGCTATTTAGTCAACTTGTTATTGTAATAATAAATCTTTGTTTATATTTTTTTCAATTGTTTCATTATTTTCTCGTACATCTTGGGCATCATTGCCTAATTTGAAATTCATGGTAAGAACAGTAGATCGGTTCTTAGATGTGATTATTGAATCATCTGGTGGAAGTTGGTAGTTGGAAAATTCGCTCGTAGAAAATCTCATCCCCTACCTCTCCCACAGACACTTGAGTGAACTCGAAATGTGGGTTCTTGTAATAAATTTTTGTCTTCTACAATATTCTCAATTAATGTTTTCAAAATTTCTAAGGATAATGAATCACGTTGGTGAGTCATCCAAGGGAATTTTTCTTCAAAGGGTGATATGTGAACTTATTATATAAATTGAAAAAAGTTTTTGGAATTTAAAAAAAAATTAAAATTAAAGTGTAGAAAGATTTCGTTTTTTGATTTGTACTTTTTTCGGATGGTTCTATTAGAGGTCTACTTTTATGTTTCTCTTATTGATATATTTTTGAGGTATGTGGGCGGGGGAGGGGATGATTTTTAAATATTTGTTTAAAAAATTACAGTTTATGCATTACCAAAAATTTGACAATTTTAGAAAAATTTTCAATTATTAAAAATTTGCAAGTTTTTCAAAATCTGGAAATTTTTAGAAATTTAAAAATTTTTGAGAAAGTGATGACTTCAGAAAATTTTGCAATTTTTGAAAAAGTCAATAATTTTTGTGAATAAGAGAATTTTATAAAATTCAATGATTTTGGTAAATTTGACATTTTCGAAGAATTATTGGATCATTAAAAATTAGCAATTTTTAAAAATTTGGCAGTTTTTTAAAATCTGGAAATTTTTAGAAATTTGAAAATTTTTGAGAAGGTGATGCCTTCAGAAAAGTTTGCAATTTTTGAAAAATTACTAATTTTTGTGAATTAGAGAATTTTATAAAGTTTATCGATTTTGAGAAATTCCACAATTTTAAAAAATTTACAATTTCAGAAAATTATTGGATCCTTAAAAATTCAGCAATTTTTAAAAATTCAACACTTTTTGAAAATGTGGAAAAAATTTTCTATGGATTTTAAGGAAATTCCAACACCCGAATTCTTAAAAAATAGTACAGTCCTTGAAAAAATGTAATTTTCGACTTATTCTTTAGCACCCCTCCCCCCACACTTAGAAAAAATGCCAAGTGTAATGTACCAACTATCCAACTTTCTGACTTCCCCACATTTTTTTCTCTCAGAATCGTCACTGGAATTAGATACAAAAATTTATAACGAGAACCGAAATTGAGGAATATAGGGGTGAGAGAGGGGACCAACATTTTCAGTTACTTGCACTAGATAGTTCAAAAATCCTGGTCGAAGACCGATTCACCATTCTCATCCAGCAATTCTTCTGCACTACCACTTGATCAATTCAAAATTACAAAAAACTCATAAACAACATACCCACAGTATATATTTAAACAATAAGTTAAATTAATGGAAATAAATACGTATTACGCATACAATCTCATTTGTATATAACCAAAACCCGAGGGATGATAAATACTCTTAAATAATATTAAATTACGGTATAATGGTGCAGTTATAATAATAAAAATATACTAATACATAATGGAAAAAAAACAACAAAGGATAACCTGTCACTATATTAAAATGGTGTAAGTATAGGAAATTTTCATTTACTTTTGTACCTGTCCACATAGATTCGATCCTTAGGATCAGCTTTCATTCGGTTTCGAAACGTTTATATAATTCGTTCAAATTATCACAAGATATTACCACAGTCTGATATGTTAAAATTGGTCCTCTGTTCATCAGTAGCCAAAAAAAGTAGTCATAAAACGGAACAGTTGTAAATTTTTGGGGGGAAGGGGGTAGGAAGAAGGTAGTACGTGCTTAATGAACTCTAATAATATTGACAAACGGACAAACAACTCTTAAAAATGATAAATTTACACAAAAAAATAAGCTCGCTTGCGTCATAACTCGCGTTACTATTCGTAGTGAATAAAATGAGCATAAGAACTCTTTTTACTTAGACGTTTCAAAAGACGAAACATCTAAAAAAAAATATCGTACAAAAAAAAAGTAAAACAGAAACACGAAAACTGTACTCACACATAATCTAGCTCTATTCTTTTTTAATTTCCAACTTTGTTACTTGTCGTATTATCATCAGTTCGAAGAGAAATAAAGTCTCGATGAATTTTCCACTTTATAAATACCAAAAACTCACACGCGGTAACGAATTAAAAAAAAAAAGCTCCTCGTCGAGCCACAGGTAACTATTCCCAATAAAAATCCAAGTTTCCATAGCTCGACTTTATATCTCTTCTTTATTTTAAAAACTGCTTTGATCGGTTGGAAAATAATACCATAACAATTAACAAATTCAATGGTAGAAAATACACTGTGTTAAAAAATAAATAATCCTACTAAAAAAATAGAAAAAAATAATTACGTAAAAAATAATAATTAAAAATACACGTAAAAAAAAAAGCCAGTACATAACTTTGATCGTGTAATTGTTTCGAGTAAGTAAAACGATGATAAATAATCGAGGAAATCAATGATGAGAAAAAATTATCACAAACTCAATTTTTCTTTTTTAAGATTATGGAGCCAAGTATAATAATGAACACGATGCATACGACGCCATCGAAAATCAGATTTTCGTTCGGGATTTCCATTTGTCATAAATATTCTACTGTACCTATCTGACAAGTGAGGTGTTTCCGACGACTTCGACTAGTGTATCGAACGAAAGAAAGAAATAATTTAAAAAACCCTCGTGATTCGCCAGCGCATATCGCATATTATACCGATATTCGACTAGAATAGATAAATAATTGTGAATATTTTTCTAAGTAAAAAAAAAAAACGAACGACGTTCCAGAGATAGGTACCAAGATATGCGCAAAATTTCGCTTTGGACCCTTTGTAAATTTTTTTAAGGCAATTATAAAAAAAAATCTAGTGCTTGAAAAACGAAAATCTGAAAGAATCACTTTGATAAAATTATGAATTATGACCGGCATACGTACTTCATTCGTAATTATGGAATGTCTAAAAACTAAAAAGGTGTCGATCGAAATCGATTTATCGATTTCTTTTCATCCGAAAGTTGATTGATTTTTACAGACGAGTTGTAAATATTTTGAAAATCGTTTCAAGTCGATCACGATGATCGATTTAAATCGATTTTGACTATCGATTCTGGTTAATCTTGATAATCGATTTTAATTGATTCAAGTCGGTTTTAAAAATCGTTTTTAATCGATTCTTGGAATCGCTTCAAGACAATTTAAAAAATCGAAGCCGATTTCAAAAATCGATCAAATTCAATTTCAAAAATTGACCAAAGTTGATTTAAAAAATCGACTCAAGTCGATTTTAAAAATCGATTCAAGTCGATTTCAAAAATCGATTCAAGTCGATTTCAAAAATCGATTTAAGTCGATTTTAAAAATTCAAAATTGATTCATGTTGGTTTTGAAAGTTTGATTTTAATCGATTTAAAGGGTCGATTCAGGAGGATTTCGACTATCGAAGTATTGTACTCGGGAATTAATATAGTCTAAAATTTCAGTGACAGAGATTAAATCGATCAAAAATGAAAAATGACTACCTAAATTTGGTCTAAATTTCTAAAAAATGACAAATAATGACTAATTTTAGCACAAAAGGGACTTTGTTTAGTAGATTGGTTTTTCAGAAAAAATTTCAAACGACCATCCGATCATTTTTTTTTCAAGAGTACTGGGTATTTTTTTTATTTTTTATTTTTTGAAAAAGCTTTTTCAAAATGGGTACTTTACAAGTTTACAAGAGTTTTTTGTCAAAAAAAAATGACAATTTTTGAAAATTTTTAAAAATATTTTACACCTTGGAGGGATTTTTTCAAAAATTTATATTACATTACCAATTAACATTTTCCCCCAAATTTTTTAAAATATTTTTTCAACATTATTCCTCTGGAAGACTTTTTAATCAAAAAATTTTATATTCACCTGCCAGAAACTTTTTTTCTTTTTTTTATTCTTTTGAATTGGTTTAAATATTTTTAGTTTTTTTTTGACGTAGTGCTTTCTTCAGGGAATTTCATTAAAATAATTTTTCGACAGAATTTTTGTTTTAATTCATTTCTCAAAAGTAAAACCCAAATTTTTAGACCCTTGAAGGCTCCGCCAAAAAAATTTGAGGGAAAATTCAATTTATTTCTTAAAAATAAACCCCCAATTTTTGGGCGCCTGGAGGCTCCGCCAAAAAAAAAAAATTCTCAAAAGTAAAAACCTAATTTTTGGACCATTGGAGGATACCTCCTTCAGAACTTCATCCATACAGAATTAATTCAAAAATTAAAAAAAAAATCAAATCGAAATCGAATATCAATCGACACCTCGAAAAAGGACTAATTTCACTACTCCAATAATCGAATTAACCTAAACGCAATTCCAGCATGCAATTTCATCTATCAAATTAACACCTACTTAATAATATTTCAGCACAAGCAACGATAACAAAAAAAAAATAATAATAATAAAAATAAAAAATACATAAATAAAAACAAGCTATAACAACACTAAGCACCTCGAATACGATCTTAACCCCACTCACATCGGCGATTCCTTCGCTTAGTGGGTCATCTTTAGAGAGCGTAGACCTAATCGCCGGAGCAGTAGAGGCCACAAGATCCGTATTCGGAGCCATATTACATGCTACACCTGGCCAAAGCAATATAACAAAATACATTCGAAGGCACCATTGGAAAACGATAAAACGAAACTAAACGAGAGAAACAGAAAATCATGATAATTTTTAAGTATCACGCAACGGTCAAATATAAAATCAATATTCGTTAAGCGATACGTAAAATCACTAATAAGGAAAACAATTAATATCACAAAGGTAAACGTATTCTGTGAGGTAGTTAATATAAATAGTATAGCAAAATCAATTTGCGTATTCTTCCCTAATACTTAATACCCTTTTTACGGGTACGTTATTTTATTATGTAATACATTGAACGGTGTTACGTTGTATAATTCGGTAAAATAAAACGCTAACTCGAGTTTTCGACTATTTATACGTTAAACAGAATTTTTAAAAAGAATATAACAATGGTAGGTAGGTAGGTAAAAAGTCAGGATGGAATGTAAACGAATAATTGCACCGTTGAAAACGTTAATTTTTTTCCTTTTGTCTTTTTCGAAATTCATTTTCGCGGTGAAATCAACTAGCTGAAAAAAAAGGAAGAAAAACAAGACGGAAAACCCTAGCGAAAAAGAAAATTTTCAACAAAACAATAATAACAAGGAATGCACAAAATTCAAGACCGTGTATAACCCGATTATAGGTGAAAAAATTGATCAATTTAACACGTCGCTTTCGTCAGCACACGAACAATAGTTGTCTACATAGTGTCGCTTATAAAATAATACTACTATCTCAATAGATAAAAAAAAAGAAATAAAAAAACTAAATTAAAACGTATGAGGGAAAAGAAGGAGAAAATATAATGAAAAAAATGATGGGTACCGTACGTATAATAAAAATAAAAACAGTCACATGATTAAAACGATAAGTGAAAAAATAACACGATAGAGAGAAGAAATCAATGGAAGGGGGAAGATGAGAAAAGCGCGAAGAAGAAGGTTATCAAATTACACCCTTTGAGTGAATCAATTCTACTATACATACGGGGGTGGAAAAAATGAAGGATTTCCGGAGTCAGAGGAGGGTACTTTATACTCTAAAACAAAAAAGAAAAAAGAAAAGGAGAGAATAGAAATAAGACCCTAATGAAGAAAGTAGAATTGACTGCAGCGGAGAAGAAAAATAAAGAAGCAAGCTCACGCGTTACCCTCGCAAATGAGAATGGTCGTCTGAGTTTTCGACGATAACGAAAGCATTCGTCACATCCATACGTAATTTTCGGGTACAGTGTTGCCGTGTACTTGCATATGTTTATCGAGCAGCTTACTCTGGATGAAGGTTTCGCCGCAGGTTACGCATTCGTACGGTTGATTGGCTTCTTTATCCAACTGGTGAATGTTTTTTTCGTGACGTTCTAGATGAGACCGTCTGGAGAATACTTTACCGCATAGCTGACACTTGTAGGTTTGTTCTGGTGGCGTCGGCGTAGTAGCTGCCGTCGCCGACGAGTCCGTTAACGAGTTGCCATTTTCATCGCCTCCTGATTTAGCCTGCTGCGGTACCACGGATTGCGGCTGCTGTTGCGGTTTACGCCGCGACGATGGCGGTAATTGCATACTATGGATTCGTTTCATGTGTCGCAATAGATGACTCCGGCGAGAGAAATTTTTAAAACAAACGTTACAAAAAGTATTACTCTTGGTAATGTCGACCACAGATGGTGTAATATTCGCCGCATTCGTATTCATTTCTAAGACTGGAATAGGAGGTAAAGGCTCATCAGCGTCGTCGTCCATTTCTACGTCTTCGTCGCCGCAAACCATCTTATACTGGACCGAATCATCATGGTGATCTGCACGATCGTTGTTTTCAATCACACCAGATAAATTTTGAGACGACCCGTCATATAAGCAGTTCTCCGAATCGCCATTACCGCCGGTCACCTCGCTCAACGTAATCTCCGGAAGTAGAGAAGGACTCGGAAAAATGGATACCTCCGAGTGGAACGACTCGTCTTTAGAATTAGGTCCAGCAGCGAACAATCTACTTCCCAAGGATAAACTGTTGGAGAAATCGCGCTGATGAATCAACTGATGTCGTTTCAGGTGTTCTCGTCGAGTGAACGTCTTCGTACAAACGTTACAAGTGAACGGTTTCGGTTCAGCTTCGCCTTCGGGAGGATCTAAATCATGGGCTCGTTTACGATGCCGAATTAGGTGTTCCTTGCGTACAAATCCTTGAGAGCATACATCACAGCCAAATGGACGCATAACGTTGTCCGAAGTAACCGCGCAAGGCGGATTGCAGAGTTGATGTCGGGTCAGATGCTCTTTACGTACGAATTGTTTGCTGCAAACGCCACAAGAGTAAGGACGAACGCTACCGTGAGAAAGCAAATGTCTGCTCAGGTGTTCTTTACGATTAAAGCCTTTGTTGCAGAGACGGCAAACGAAAGGCTTAATATCTTCGTGAGTACTTTGGTGGCGTTTCCAAGAGCTGCGACGAGGGAACACTTTACCGCAGGTTAGGCAATCGTACAGTTTGGATTTTTCTTCGGCGAAATCGTCGCGTCTTTTGCCTTGGTCGAATTCGAAACATTCGCCACAGAGAGAGCATGGAAATGCGCCCTTATTTATAATGTAACGACGATGAGTCACCGTAACTGTTCGTTCTTTTTCGCCATTCGTACCGTCTATAAAATGAAAAATGAAAAATTAAACGAGGAAACTATCTTCTTAAAGTACTATCGATAGAAAAAGTTATATTATTCACCTGGTGAACAAATATTCTCCTTTTCAGTAATCGACTTCTCGTAAACATCCCACATTGGTGGAAGAACTTCTCTTCGTAATCTTTGCGATTCCATAACATCTTTATCTTTAATTTCATTCTCACCGCTCTTTGAATTACTAAATTCAATCAAGTAGTCTGCTAAAATACTCGAAGTTGCTCCTCGACTTGTACTAAAATCAATCACCCAGTTTAGATTGTATTCCTATAGTTGATGTGTAAAGAAGAAAACCACATACTTAACATCCTTCACAGGATCTAAATTAAATGTTTCTTCTTTCATGAGTACATAATCTTCGGGAGATGGTTCGGCGAGTTCAGGTAGTGAGGCAGTTCTAGCGATCGGAGACTTATCGTTATCGACATTTGCATTCACCAAAGAAGCTTCTCCTTCTGAAATATATTGAATTAGGAGGGTGAAATTTACAAAATTACAAAGTAAAACATCAACAACCTTTATCTTCGTCCATTTCTTCATCTTCGTCTTCGTCACTCATACCGACGTTTTCACCAGGCGGTGACATTTCAGCATCGGAAATATTGTTTTCTGACGGCTCTTTCTTGATGTCATCTGCATCGACTTTTTTACCGTCCAATGAACCCTTTAAAGCAAGAGAAATAAGAAGAAATTAATAAGCTAGTGGTAGGTTAAAGGCGAATGTACAAAATTTACGTACTTCATCTGCGCTACTTTATTTCTGTGTGGTTTCATTAGCTTCCAGCTTTTCTCCATCGGTTTCATCTTTATCTTCGTTGTCGGATTTCTAGAATTTAGATAAGTTTTTAAAATATACGTTATTTTTAAATACGTGTATTACGAAAAATTAAGACTTACTTCTGGTAGTTTCGAAGTTGAGTTACAATTACTGATACATTTCAATAGGACTACTTCAGTTTGCAAACACGATTCGCGGTAACTGTAGAATTCATCTAATTTTGTAACACAGCTCTTACAAACGGATTTAGGTAAACTGTCATTTTGTTCAATCTGTAAAGAGAAAAAGAAACATAGGTATTTAGTTTCCAGATGGTTAGAGAAAAATAAACAACCGGAGGTAGAAATCAAATAAGAAATCGGTTTGGAAATTTACATCTGTGCAGTGTATACAAACATATGATAAACCATTCCGCTCTCAAGATTAATGACATGTCAACCTGATACCTCTTATCGGGTACATTACCGATGACAAGTGGCATAAAATCAAACACCCGTTCCGATGCGTAAACTACATCAATCAAATAGACTTACCTTGATCTGCAAACAAACGGCGATTTTCTTCCAAATTTGCGTGTTTTCTTCGAAAATTTCATAAGCTCCGTTAACCAGTGAAGTCATACATAGTCGACAAAGAAAGTTGAACTTTCCAACTGATATATCAGTCATAGTTCCACGGCATTAATTAAAATGAGTTTAAAATGTAGGGAAAAGCTTAACTTAAATTAATTTAATCAAACTACATTACGAAAAATGGGCGTTTAAAAGAAGGTGCAACGTAAACAAATAAACTAAAGCAAGCGCCATGTTTAAAATTGGGCAAGTATGAGCGCCTCGTGGGGGGAACGTTCCAGTTGAACAAGTTTTTGCGGGACTTTCTTACCTGGACATGGGCACCGAATGTACCAAATTGTCACAGCGGTGTGGAAAAAACGAATTTTTTCTTGCCAGACTTCGGCTCTTTTTATTGGTTGCGGTTACGGTTATGTTAAAAGTCTTCGATATTGCCATACTCGATTTTTACGTTAAATTTCATCGAATCTAGATTTAATTTAAAAAATTGATATTTTTATCGTCAAAACAGTTCAAAATAAATCAACACAAATTAAATATAAATATTTCCAGGATAAATTTCTCATAAAAATGCAATTTTTAAAAAAGATTAAAAAATGAAAAAATTGCGTTTTGGAAAAAATAATTCTTCAAAATCACACCTTAACTAATGCCAATTTTCCTACACCATAAGGTGTAAAAATGCAAATTATATTTTCTCGAGGCAAAATAAATAAACAATCCGGCTTTTGAAAAACGCACACTTGCGTGCATACCTGCTAGTGTACGCTTTACCGTTACTGTTGTTTTTATTTGTTGTTTTATCGAAAACTGAAAACAAGTAATTTAAACAAGTGTTAGAGGTGTTGATAATACGTATTTTTGAGGAATTTTTCAATAATCATTCGTGCATATGTAGTGTCAGTGTAATTAATTCGAAGCATACATTCGGGAGTGCCACAAACCGCCATATTTCGCCGTAGAAATGCTTAGTTTAAGCAACACGGACACCAACAACTGTGTTATCTACTTGGAGAATTACTTAGATTGTGTGGAAAATCTGCCGGATGGTTTACAAAGGCATCTTACTCGAATGCGAGAATTAGACGTATCTTTCCAAAGTGAGTTATTTTATATCCGTTCTCTCGAAAAATGTGCTACATCTCGACCCTCCGACATTGACTTAGATATAGTAAACGCTATCTCTTTTAACTTCGTCGTTTAGATTGCTTTTTTTTCAACGTGGCGTTGAGTTTTTAAAACTATTGAAACTCGGTTCTAAAATGTAATGTTTATGATTCGCAGCTATCCTGAGAGATATCGAGTCACTAGCTACGCAGTACAATGAGGCTTTGAACGATGGCAAAGTGGAAGATACGTGTCGATTGTTGCGAAAAGCTCAATCAATTTTAATAAATGCGCAAGAATTAGGCGATGAGAAATTACAAGTAGTTCAACAAATACAAGATTTAATCGAAAGTCGAACCCGTTCCTTAGATAATGACTATAAGAATATAGGTACGAGTTATTGCATCACGTTTTATGTTCAGTTGGGAACAATTTCTTTAATTAAATGATATTTTCACAGATAACGGATCAAGAGAACGCGAACCGGTACCTTTGGCGAGTATACCATCGGTTAGCTCGACATCTACGGTGGCCAACACCGTAGTACCCGAGTTAGCGTACAAAGAACCAGTCAACGTCACTTCTGTATCTTCTAGCAACGGTAACGGCGAGCAAAGACAAAGTAAACGTGTTCGACGTGGCCGGACTGACAACGATCCTAGTTCAAGTAATCCAGACAGCTCATCTAATCAGCAAAATCAACATCATCATACCCATCATCATACCGAGCACAGTGGCAGTACTCCAGTACCTCGAGCTACCGCCACGTTATTAGTAAATCAGAAAAAACACGGAGCGAATAATTCTATCGCTAATAATAAAAAGAAGAAGAGGAAAACTAAGCAGAATGTTGGTCGGATATCGAAAGACGACGATTCTAGGAATAATAGGAATCATAACGACGATGACGACGAAGACCTGTCGATTGACCCTGATGAACCAACGTATTGTTTATGTGATCAAATATCTTACGGTGAAATGATTTGCTGCGATAATGACCTCTGCCCTATTGAATGGTTCCATTTTTCGTGTGTTTCTTTAACGAACAAGCCCAAGGGTAAATGGTACTGTCCGAAGTGTAGAGGAGATAGGCCAAATGTGATGAAACCCAAAGCACAGTTTCTCAAAGAGTTGGAACGTTATAATCGCGAAAAAGAAGAAAAAGCGCGCTCGTATTAGTGTCATTCTACATATACCAAGAAATAATCGCTTGTGTTGGAAATGACCAATTTTTTTCGTGTCTTAAAAAGAATCATCTGTTCGTCGAAGTGGAGACTTACAAATCGAGAAACCTCTAGCTCAATCGTGTAATACTAATGTATTTATTTGAATACATTTAAAATGTTACATTTATTAGAGCTTAATAATACTGAAAAAAATTATCATTTTCTAGATCATCAAAATCTAAACTAAAATTTACACTTCCGCAAATGTGCTGTATTCTTCGAGAATTCGAGAAACTTAACAACAAGGTTTCCAAAATTTTACTAAATGCCGATCTACGATTTTTTAAAGACTAGAGCTGCACGTATCGAAAAAAATTGTACTGATGGCGCGTTCTATTTTCAAACGAATTTCCTTCTACGGTCGCAGAGTTACGTAAGCGTTGAATTCACCCGGCGAAGGGGTCACTCCATCTACGCCATTGGTCTTCGGAGGTTTCTCATTTGATGGAACGCTAAAGTTGTACTTTTGAAGTAACGATGCTGTGAATAGGAATATATTTGAACGAGCCAATGTCTGACCCATGCATCTGTGTTTTCCTAAGAAGAAAAAAATTAAACATAATCGTAACCTCAATAGTTATTTTTGTTATGTTACTTTTTAAGCCTTAAAGAAATTTGTTCTTGAGTTTTTATATTTAATTTCCAAAAATTTTATATATTTTTTTTGCGCGTAAAGCGGCGTGTATTATATGAAAATAAAAATTCAAACAAAATCTCGTCATTTTACCATATCCGAAAGGTAGATAATTATCAGGTACGTAGACTTTGCCATCAGCGTCGATAAATCTTTCCGGTCTGAATGCTTCGGGATCGTCCCAGAATCGTTCGTTCATTAGGACACCGTTGAAATTGGCAATTACCATCGTATCCTACGAAATGTACTTTTAATTAATGGATTTCTTCAACCAAAAACAAATTGCACGAGTCAAAGAAATCCATAAATACCTTCGGGATGAAATACCCTTGTACGGTGGTATCGCGGAGAGCTCTATGAGGGATACTGAAAGTTCGGCCCATGAAAACTCGTACGGATTCCAATACGATAGATTCCACATAAGGCATGCTAAAAATAATTAAAATTCGAGTCGAATTATAATGGAAAAAAAAATTCTATAAAATCACGATCTAACGTACTTTGGGCGATCGTTCAAAGTTGGCAGTCTTTCTCTACCAATAACTCGGTCAATTTCTTCCTGAGCTTTACGTTGTACTTCGGGGTACAACAGCATGTAAAGGAAACCGAATCCGAGTGATTTACTAGTCGTTTCAGAGCCAGCCATGAACATATCCATGCAAATAGCCAAAAGTTGAGATTCTAAAAAAATAAACAATTATCATCAGCTTAAGTAAATTTTTTGTGGAAGAGACAAATATAAACTTCAAAAATAGTAAAATTTCAAGATACACTAACGCTGAATATTGAATCGGTAAAATCATCAAAATTATCGAAAAAAATATGCCAAAATTGAAATTCTAGGAATACCTAACTACCGAAATGTCGAAAAAAAATGTAAAAAATAGCTCTTTTAATAGTTTTGCTAGGCCCAGCACTTGAGGGATGGCAAGTTAACAATTTTCCAATGTTGAATTTGATAATAATTTTTTTCTCTGAAAAACATAGACATTTTTCACACCATTGCAAAATTTAAAAAAAATTATAAGGCTTCATTCAAAAAAAAAAAAAAAAAATGAAAAATGAAGAAATTTTTTATTTGGAGAAAATATTCAGAGTACCTAGGTATGTGTAAAAAAATGAAAACAATTTCTATTTTAAAAAATCATAAAGTTTTTTATTTGAAGAAAAATCAGAACCTTTTTCATACCAATATTTTAATTTTTTTTAATAGGCATTACTTCAAAAAATTTTAAAATTTTTTCTTTAAAAATATTTGAAAAATTTTCACATTAGGTAAGAAATTGAGAATTTTTTTTTTTTTTTATTTCGAAAACATAAGAAAAAATATTTAAAAAAGAAATTGAAAAATGTTTTTATTTAAAAGTACTTGAGAAATTTTGTACTCATTGTGGATGTTTTCTCCAAAGATTTAAAATTTTTTTGGGAATTTGAAAAGAAATAAAAAAAATTTCTCTGCCAAAAATAATTAAGAAAATTATTACCCATTTTTTCAATTCTTGGATTTTTGCTAAAAATCTAAAAATAAAAATTTCTACCTTCAAAAAAATTGAAGTTGAAAAAAAATTGTTCAAAAATTATATCGTGATATTTTTTTAAATTTTGTGACTATAAAATTCGACTTTTTTTACATCTACATACATATGAAAAAATT
>FIZV01024906.1:0-10487 GCA_900050545.1 Trionymus perrisii | reverse complement strand
CTTGGCTTACCGCGGGGATCAGGAGTTTCCCATCTTGTTGTTCTAGTGTCTATAGTGCAAACGTTAGTGCGCGCAGTCTTCCAACATCAACGTTTCATAAAATAAAATTTCATGTTTTTTGCGAAATTTCTTTTAACGTTGAACAGCTAAACTTGAATAGAATAAGAATTCATTCATTCAAATTTATTGATTTGATTTTGTACTTGTAGTTGTAGTTGAATAAAAAAAAAAAATTGAATTATTTTTGAGAACTTTACAAAAAACTGGATGATGTTAATAAGAAACAAGCTTTTTCCTCGCAATTTTGGCACTTCTAAAATCAATGGAATTACGGAGGCCCAAATTTTATCAAAACAAAAACAAAAACAAAATAAAATTCACTCACCGTCACCCGTCACCCCGCGGCTTAAAAAGTTTTTATTGATTTTTATGAGTAACTTATTATTTGAATTTATTGGTTGGACTTTGGTTGGACTTTGGTTGGACTGCTGATTGCTGAATAGATTAGGGATTATACCCAATTTCATGAATGAATGAAATTCTGATAATATTTCATCAACACACATTTCTGAGACACCAATTTCATCTATCGGCTTTTTCTGTCTGTAAGATTCTATTCTTCGTTATTAATAATTAATTACCAACTAGTTATTACGATATTTTTATGGTTACCTTTTACGAAAATAATTCATCAAAATTAAAAATTGAAAGAACACAATATGAATGAAAATCTAAACCACAGTGTGTGATCATGTCATTTAAATTTTTTTTTCATTCTGAAACACGTCTTCAGTCTACTTCAGTCGTTTGAATTTTTCCCATCAAAATCTATTTTTTTCATTTCAGGCCAAATATCAACATAATAAACAAAAACTTTAACATGAACAGTAATACGGGTACGAACACTGGTTTGCCGAATTTTAACCCCGGACCTATCTATCCTTATCCTGTATGTGAAGTAAGTGTGATCTCATATGTCTAATATTTTCTCTTGTAAAAATTCTCCTAAATTTCAATTTTAAATGTGTAATTTTGTAGCCATACCGAGGAGCTTACTGTAAAAAATATCTCGGTGAAAATAACGTATATATACCAGCCAATGTATCTCAAGCTCTTATAGAGTCGAAAATAGCCGACGCTTTCAAAGTTATTAACCATTCAGAGTAATTACTAACACATTATTCAGTATCTATCTTTTATGTTGAAAATTTCAAATACTTGACTACCTAAAATGAATTTACAGCGATTTGTCAAAATCATGCGGTGCATTCGCCATACCGACGCTATGTTATTTCGCTCTTCCTATTTGTATTAAACGTTTGAAAACTCCAACTCCAGAGTTCATATGCCAACAAGTAATTAAAGACTATCTAGCCCTATTAAATTACAAAAGGTTTTTAACTCAAATATTCGGTTTTCAGGACTGTAAAATTTTAGAAGATGATATTTGTAAGATTGAATACGCTATAGCCAAACGTCATAATTTAATTGGTAAACGATTTACTCTACCTGACTGTGTTGGTCTTCCTTCTTTCGACTGTCGTCATCTTGGATTACCTCAACCAGAGCCATCAAATAGAAGTAAGCCTCAGCCAAGTTATTAAGAAATAATTTTAAATCATTTCAAATGTAAATTATGGCACAATTGATTACAGATGATCATTGCTATTGGGGCGATGGTTCGAAATATCGAGGAGAAGTTGATGAAACAGAATCTGGTAATAAGTGCATATCTTGGAACCAAGTTCGTCAAATTACAACAGATACTCCTGAATTAATCGGAGGTCATAATTACTGTCGAAATCCTGGTCAAGAGCGTAAAAGGCCTTGGTGTTATACGGTAGATAAAAAAGAAGAACCGTGTAACATTCCCGAATGCAGTATGTGCCTTACTTATTTCTACAAGTTTTCCTCGTTTGGTGAAATTTTTATTGAAATATTCACTTATGTTTTATCTTTTCAGTAAACGATACCACTTTTCAAAATGCTCTAATTGCAATTTGTGGATTGGTAACTTTCCTGTTTTTCGTAATATGCTACATATGTTGTTCGCGAAGAAGAGCCCGCCGTAAGAAACGCGAACAAATGATCTCAAATAAATTTAATGTACAAATTTTTCCCTCGAGTATTTTCAACACTCAATTAATTATCAGAATTTTCAAATATTGTTAATTTTAGCAGATGTCTCCGGGTAAAACAAACATTGTCAAAATGAAACCTGGGAGTGATTGCAACGGTGGTAGTAGTAAGTTGGAAATGTCCTCTTTGATACCAACTTCAACGAATTCTAGTCAAAGATCAGAACGTCGTCCAGTTAAAGTTTTCGAATTCGACTTTGCTGCCATTAAATTCGAAGAAGAGTTGGGCGAAGGAGCTTTTGGTAAAGTGTATAAAGGTGAAGTGATCTCGCCGAATGGAGATAAAATGATGGTGGCGATAAAAACACTCAAAGAAAACGCCAATTCCAAAACCGTGGGCGAATTCAAAAGAGAAGTCGAACTCATGTCCGAATTACGCCATCCAAATATAATCAGTCTTCTGGGTGTTTGCATGTCGAAAAGACTTTGTATGTTGTTCGAATTCATGTCTTGTGGCGATCTGCACGAATATCTTATTGCACACTCGCCTACCCAAGATGTTCCTCGTAATAACATGGAACCTATTTTAGAACAGGAAGATTTACTGAATATTTCTATTCAAATTGCAGCTGGTAAGTATCATCCGGCTGATGTATTATTTTTATTGAACGAATACGAGATTTTAAAAACGTCTTTGATTTTTTAGGAATGGAATATCTTTGTAATCAACATTTCGTTCATAGAGATTTAGCCACCAGGAATTGTCTCGTTGGTCATAATTTAATGGTGAAAATATCCGATTTTGGACTCTCCCGAGATGTATATTCGTCCGATTATTACAGGTTTGTAAAAAATGTCACCTTTTAAAATGTGAATCGATCAGTTAGGAGTAAAACTATGGTTTCTATTTCAGAGTTCAAAAATCAGCTTTATTACCCATCAGATGGATGTCTCCGGAATCCATTTTATATGGTAAATTTACGGTTGAATCGGACATTTGGAGTTTCGGAGTCGTTCTGTGGGAAATTTACAGTTATGGATTACAGGTGAATATCTCATATAGGAATAGGCCTTTTCTTGTTTCACCTCATTCGTCGCATTAACTTCGCAATCTCTTTTTTCGCAGCCATACTACGCGCATAATAACCAAGACGTCGTTGATATGATACGATCTCATCAAGTTTTATCTTCACCAGAAGGTTGCCCACCGAGAATGTACGCTCTCATGATAGAGTGTTGGAATCAAGTACCTAGTCGAAGACCTCAGTTTGCTGAAATACATTCTCGACTCGTCCAATGGCGTGACACGTGCAGTAGTAGTGATAAAACCGATTCTACTCAGTTATCTCATAATCCGCATAAGATTCAACACTATCATCACCACCACGGGTACTCGCCCTCTGTTCATGGCATAATAATGAAGTGAGATCCAACGATATGTGAATTTTTTCATTGTAACGAATTTGGAACTAGACTTTGAGATATTTATTTTTTACGATTCATTTTTTTTTTGATAAATTATTCCTAATAAGTTCCTCAATGTTTACATTATGAGTTCGTATTGCCCAATTTATGTAGATAATGAATTTTACTTACAAGAGCCGACTTGGAACTCAAGATAGAAGTGCCATCATCACACGCTTTTTTGTTTTGCAATCTACTTTGTTTTTGTATTCTTTAAAACTCGATTTTGACGGATATTCACGTAAATTGCGCCATTTTCTAGTACATAGTTTCAGTTACCTTTATTTCTCCTTTTGCATTATTTATTATTTTGTGAACATTTTTAACTGTTTTTATTTTTATACTCTTTTTTATCTTGAGGATATGAAGTATTTTCATAAATAATTCAACTTTCGAATTGTGTTCGTTTTCATGGCAGCTCAATTTAGGATAATCGTTGTATTTTTTTTTTTACATTCATCTATATCAATGTATTATGGATTAATCAAAATCATTAATACTAATCTGTAATAAAGAGAAGTAATTTTGTAAAATTTTAAAATTTTGATACCTGCTCAGCGTCATGTCATGACGAGTTCAAAAGCTGCTCCTTTGCACCACTTACTATTTCGTTCTGTTACCGTGTAAATGATTATTTTGCTAGGTTACCAAGGATGTAATTTTCTATCGAGTTCATCTTACGCAAAATCTAAAGGGAAAATTTGGCCGTTTTTTATAGGTCATTATGGTAAATAACGGAGTTGTTTTATGTGTTTATTATTCTATAAGTTTTATATTTTAATTGATAATTTACTCAATGGTTGAAATTATTTTTTTATGTATCATTCGAATAGTTACTTTTAATTTATAGTTTCAACGAACATACTTTATTCCTCTGTTTCGTTTGGTAATAAGTACTAGTCATGTGTGGCCACTTAGACGACATTTTTATTAAATATAAGCAATATTTTTAAATAAAAATAAGACCGTGTTGTACTTCTTTATAAAACGATATTGAATCAGAATTTTTGAGAATTCTCTGTAAAGACGCAAAAAAGTAATAACGAAATTTTACCCCAATGGACATTATTATTATCATCATCATCATTTAAAAGTATCATTTACATAGGAATTCAGTAAAACATGATTCTAGCGTTATTAACGTTAAAATGAGATTCAAAGGAAATAGTCTAGTAAAAAAAGAAAAATAATAATGCAAAGACATTTTCACGAAGTTTAAGTAGATTTATACATGAACATTCGAAGTACTTTTGATTCACTCAAGTTAAGGAAATTAAAGCTTTTTAAACTGGGTTTCTTAAAATTATAATTTATTTAGGTACATAAAGGAAAATGTTTAAAAAGAACTACCGGACAAAAGCAATTACACAATAATCAATTTAATATATCTATTAATTTAAAATATCAAAACTTTTCATAATATATGTCGCCAATAAAATTAAGAAAAAAAAAATGTTGAAAGTGTATGACTTAAACCTAACATGCGAGCTGCTGCTGCTGGGTATTCACGAAAAATATTTTCCAACAAATACGAACTCATTCGTTAATATTTTAGTTTCAACTCAGTATATCAGAATACTTTCTATTTGTAAAAACACATTTTTTAGCCAGAATGATTACTTTTAAAACCGGAATCTATAGAAGGATCCAGTTGGCAGTGCAGAACTATTATTCGTAGAAAAAGAAACAAAAAGGAATTTTTCAAATTTACAAAAACGATAGAACAAAAACTGAAATCACTAATTTAAATTTTGAAACTAAAATTAAAACAAAATATTTTAATAATGAGATTAACTATTACATAAAAAACACCGCCGCGGACTTTCTCACGCAGGCTGATAATCGAAATTATTCATCAGTATCGTTGTCGTTTTCCTCAGCCGAAGACTCTTCAGCTGGTTTTTCAGTTTTCTTGAGCCTTCCTCGACCACGGCCACCAGTAGAAGTTTTGACCTGCGAAAATACAATAAAATTTTTCAACATGCGTCTTTATGAAATGGCAGATGTAATAAAATAAAAAATAAACGAACCGGTTTTGGTTTGCCGGCGCTTTTTGGTCGACCACGACCACGTTTTGTTTGTGGTGCGTCTTCTTCGCTTTTAGAATCCTTTTTCTCTACAGGAGTTTTCTTCTTTTTCGATTCCTTAGCAGAAGTCTAAACAGATAACAACGTTTAATTGGCGGGAAAGCGTACTACACAACACAAGAACGCATATACTAACGTTATTCGTATCAGATGCAGCTTTGGCAGGTCTTCCACGTTTTCTTGTTACTGCTGTGTCTGACATTGTAATAATTTGAATTAAATAATGTATCGATTCAAAGATGAATACCTATAAAATAAAAATAAATTTTAATAATACGCACTGTCATCGGTATCATTAATTTTAAAATAAAAATAAAAATAAAAATAAATACACTATTAAATAATTCATAGAAATAATCTACATGCAAAGAATCACTTCAAAGGTGGAATTGTAATTTATAACGAGTTAAGTTTTTCAACATGACGGCTTGTGATTCATATTAAGCATGCGAGCTCAATATCACGTTTAGCGCCCAAAATTAAAATCAGTTTTATTGAATAACACATTCTCGATAAAAAAAAAAATGGAAAGAACCCTAACAATCGTTTAAACAAAAATTATGTAATTTTTACTAATTTCGAAAAATATCGAAGTAAATGAAATTTAAACCGGTAGACGCCATCTGTACATAAGCTATAAACAACAATAAATTAATAATAGAACAAAAATACGACGCAAAGTAAATCGGCAGTTATGAAATATAATATGAAGATTAATCAATTACCTGAGAAAATTCCTGATAAATTAAATTCGCAAACGTTACAACTTTATTATTAAATGAAAATTCCACCAAAACAACGGAAAATAAACGAAATAAAACGGACTCGTTTTGATTGAAAGATCGTTTGATGCTTGTGTGGTAAACACAAAAAATAACGCAGTGTTACCAGCTGCAAAAATTTTGAATGAAATTAAAAATGATTTTAAATCTGAAGAAATCACATTTACGGCGTCCACGTTGGATTAAATCCGTTAAATAACGTTGAATTTTCAACTTGAAAAATATTATTTTTTTTTATACATATTATTTGGTCAAAAAGTAGGTGTTTGATAAAAATGCTTTGGAAATTAAATTATTTAATAAAAATAAAAATAAAATGATGTCAGTGTAACCGAATAGGAACGGGTTCAGGATCGAACTTACAGTCAACCTTGAAAAAGTGCGATTAGCCAATTAGATGAAAGAGGATAAACCATGGGATAAACGCTACAAAATCGTATAAATTTTGATTTTGAATGAAAATCATCGTTTTTAATTAAATTTAAATATAAAATGAAAATTCGTAAATTGAAAAAAATATACCTATAATGTTATAGGTACATGAGAATAAAATTTTAAATTTTTCAGTCTTACGATTTTCAATGAATGAATATTTTATCAATTTCGTTTCGTAAGCAGTGTTATTCGTAAGTTCAAAATCGACCGTTATTTATGAATTTCGGTACTACTTTTTTGTCGATGAAATTTTTGAAAAAATATATAATACCGCATCCTCATTTTTAGTAGAATGAATATTTTACTCAAAACGATTCGAATTTTATTCCAGTTCACATATCCAGGTTTTCTAATAAAATCCTTCACGTTTTCATTTTGAATTGTGCGAGAATTTAAAAATTTACCTAATAGATCCATTGCATAATTTAGATTGCAATAATTAATTCCCTTTCCACGTATTTACAAGCGCATGCATAGAGAGTAATAGTAATAAAAGTGAAAGTTGGAAACTGAAATACAGATCATTCGGAATTGTTTGACTAATTTTCTTAAAAAGTGAATTTTTCTCAAAAGATTTGACTTTTTCTAAAAATAATTTTTCGATTAAGTACTTCTTTTGTCCGATTGGAAATTCAATAAATTATAAGAAAGAAAATAATTCTTGAAATTAAATAGTGTTCAAAGTTGAGTGCTACTTTCCATAATTGAAATTTGACAAAAGTGTGTCATCTAGAAACATACCTATAGCGGATTATTAATTTTAACAGAGCCACTTCAACGAATCTGATTTTTCGTCATAATGTTATTTTTTCAAAATTGACCAATTTTTTTTTTTTTTTTTTTCTAAGAAAGAAACGAACAAAAAAAAATTAGTTGAGAAGTATGACGATTTGCAAGAAAAATATGGTAAAGTTTCCGTAAATTTGTCTCTTTTCTATCACTACACCGACTTCAACCTCGAATTGCAAACTTTCTGATACCGTCGATCTATCGAAGCATTGAGAAGAAATGCGAATTTTAATGAAACTATATTTACTTTAAAATAATACAAATATATTGCGTGTGCATTTAATGTTTACATTCAATCAAAAAAAAATTCACTCGTGCGAGATCCATCGCAAAATAAATAATAATTTCAACACATCATGGGCACAACACAATTTCCAGATTTTTACGTGCTACCTTAATAATACACCTATGAATATATTTAACAATTAGAAGGAAAGTACAAGATCTTAAAAATTTAGAAAACTCTTACATAGGCAAATAGCTTATGCCGAGAACATGGCCATAGGAAAATCGAGAGAGGAATATTTAATTAAGTCGAGGTAAAAATGATTCAACAAAGGTGAATATAAAAATTAACAAATGAAAAAATTTCATTTCCCAACACCGGCCGGCAAGTTAAAAGCGTCGGCTGACACATATCAATTTCAAAAAATTAATAAATTATCATTAAATACCTGTATTATAGTATAACTCTAACAACAGCTTCCACAACAACTCGGAAAATAAATTAAAAGAACAGTACGCATAATAAATTAATAAAAATATTACAAAAAATACAACTACAACATAGAAATTTTTTAAAATTTTAAACCGTAAGCATAAACATAAGGCACAAACTCAGTGCATCCATAATAAAAAAATTTTAATTTTCAACTAAAACAAAGTCAACTTAACACTAGGTATGACAAAATAGTACACTATGATTGGTGAAAACAAAAACTGCGTGCGCAACTTCTGCTAAGATAAGTTGTGCACTCTGTTTCACAAAAAAAAATTACTTTTGATAGGTATTCGTGTAAAATAATAAAAAAAAGTAATTATTTCATGAGTATTTCGATAATATCAAAATCAATATACAAATATGGTACAAAATTGTTCGTATATACTTTTAAGATCAAAACAATTTATTCGGATGAAGCCACCCATTAATTTTCGAGAAGATAAATTTTTTTAAAGTAGGTATAGGTATCAAAAAATATGTACAATAATGCACGCTTTCTATAAAGCCAATAAATAAACATCTCAGTCCAGCTGATCGATGGCGAATTTGTTTTGAAATTTTGCAATCGTAAATTCAAATTATTTGCTATATTTTTGGAAAATATTTTAAAATTTAATAGTTATTACGACGAAACGAAATGTTTACTATTAAAATAATATTTTATCCTTAGTTCCCTTCAGTGCTTGAGGTAAAGTTTTTCGAGATGTTCTGCCAATGCTTTAGTTTAATTTACGAACGAAAAATACTGATAACAATCAAACGATGGATCCTTCGTACACTCAAAGCGTTTTTTGTAATACGTTATTTTCACTTAAGGTAGATCTTGAATTCTTATGGATTCTCCCATTCCTGTTCAACTTATATAACTTAAAAAAAAAAGATAAGATTAAAACATGATTTGAAACATACTATCTTTAAATTGAAACAGATTACATAATTATTTTATTTATTTTGGAAATTTCAAACACAATCGTTAATTCGAAATCAAAATCCAACAATTATACAAGTTTGTTATCACAAAATGTTCACCATAACAAGAAAATCATTGTATGTACTTGAGAGAAAAAAAAATAAAAACCATTATACTGTTACCAAATTTCGCTTCTTAATTTTTAAATTACAAAACGAAGAATTGACAGTAATGTAACGTTTTCTTCTTTGTGAACGATATTTCATTGCGTAAAGTACTAATTCCATTTGGTAACAATATTTATAAAATAAAACCTTACACATAAAAAAAAAGTATACATATAACACTGACTCGCATAATTAAATAACTAAAATGGACCAGAATATTAATAGTAAAGTGACCATTTACGTAAACCAAAAAAATGGCAAGAAATATTGCTTTTGATTTGCGCTCTCACTTTAGATCGAAAAAATCTTTTCATCTTATGATAGAACTACACCACATTTGAAGTAAATGAAGGATGGTCTAGTACATTGAATTTG
Organism: Trionymus perrisii; assembly: GCA_900050545.1. Classification (NCBI taxonomy): domain Eukaryota; kingdom Metazoa; phylum Arthropoda; class Insecta; order Hemiptera; family Pseudococcidae; genus Trionymus; species Trionymus perrisii. The sequence continues at coordinate 679 of FIZV01024906.1, read as the reverse complement.
ATTACGAGACTAGAGCATCACCTCCAACCACTTCAACATATCATATTAAATCGTAAAGAAAGTAAAAATCAATATTATAAGAAGTGCTTCTCATGTAACGACCGTCGACCGATGAACTGAATTTTCGTAAAAATGATTGTATCATTCTAAAAATCATGTCATCATGCCATAAGTGAAAAAGCTTTACATTATGCTCTTTTTAAAAGAAATCCATATCGAAGATTTTAAAAAGAACATATTATTGTTTACGTAATAAAGTCACTATTCGAACTCTTTCTAGAGACACACTTACAAACAAGTATAACTACCGAATAACTCGAAAATCCTATATGCGTGTTTGCTTTCATTACTGTCAACACTTTTGCGTTTCGTTATCGTCCTATAATCATTTTTGTTTTTAATTCCAAAAAAAAAGACGAATGAAAGACATTACAAAGTAAGTGAATAAGAAAGTTTTCTTTTTTGAGAGGAAAATCGACATTATGTGTAGACAGTAATTTTCAAGCGTTTTGAAAAATCGATTAATATTTTTCAAAATCACAACCGAAACCGTAAAATAACGCAGAAAAATATAATAAACAATCAAGGAATTGGTCAAATTATTGTTAAAAAAAAAAAAAAAAAAAAAAAAAAAGAAAAAAAAAAAAAAAAAAAAAATTTTCCTAAAAAAATTTTTTAT
>FIZV01024869.1:0-11570 GCA_900050545.1 Trionymus perrisii | reverse complement strand
TTTTTTTTTTTTTTTTTTTTTTTTTTTTTTTTTTTTTTTTTTTTTTTTTTTACATAAATCCATTTTAAACTTCTTCGTATATTTCAGCTAGAATATTACGTTCGTATGAGCGTAAGAAGTTTATCATTGCTACAGGTAAGGGTAATGGATGCTTTCTCGGCCTGCCACGCTTACGTTTTACCGGTTGGGTAGGTACTTCTGGGTTGGTATCTTGTTCATTAGGTACCTCTAAGGTTTTTTTGTCAGAACCGGTGCTTAATTTGTTTTCAGCGAGTTTCTTGACTTCATCGTAGCGTTTTTTCGTAACTAATGCTTTTTTCAGATGTGAATCAAGTTCTTCAACTGCATTTTCGGACGGATTTTTTCTTTTCAGCTTTTTGACGGTTTTTTGTAGAATTCCTGACGTTGGTGGTTCATTTTCGTTATCTTTAGCTTCCTCACGCCTTTTTCTACGTTCTTCACGTAGATCTTCTGCCATTTTTTTAGCAGCTTGGCTGGTAGCTTTTTTATCAATTGAAATTTCAATATCTTGGCTCATATCTGTGGCCAGATCATCAATTTCGTGTGCTGTCAGGTATTCTTTTATTTTTGATTCGATATCTTTAGGGTTAACTTTCGATTGTAGACACAACTCGTCTTTTATCTCTTCTTGTTGACTTTTAGTCAGGAAAAGAGTGAGTTGGCGTATGTTAACTATCTTTTCGTCCTTAATGCTCTCATCACTTGAAATGATGAGGTAGCAGTTGCTCGTAACTCGCTTTTTGACGACATACGGACCATACCTTTTAGCGTATAGTTTACCCGAGGTTCCTTTATCGAAACTCGATTGTCTGTGCTCGGTTAGGAGGACCATATCTCCCTCTCCGAGCAGAGTGGGATCTCCATGGGACTTGTTGAATAAGTATTCTTCCCGAATCCGTTGCAGACGACGCTTTTCTCTTATGTAATTTTCAATTACTTGGCGATCGCTCATATTTTCCACTTTTAACTTTTGTTGGTTATAGGTATATACAGCTTTTTTAGCTAACTGGTCGGCTATAATATTCGTGTATTCGCTTCTTCTTGCATACACATGGCTTATTTGAAAAGCCTCAAATTTTTTGCTCAATTCCATTATTTTTTGAAAGAGCTCTTTATGCCTGACCGGTTGCCTTCTGCTATTCTTCCATCCGTTCGCCTCCCAGACTTTAACTTGATTGTTAATAGCTTTGGTGACGTAATTGCTATCGGTGAAAAGTTTTACCTTTTTTACATCGTTGTGTATCGCTATTTTTAGAGCTACAATTACAGCCATCAGCTCTGCCAAATTGTTTGAATTTGGAAAGTCTGGGTGCGTAACTTTTTCTGATACATTTCTATCAGATTCGGGGAAGAAGCAGATACCTATTCCTGCGAGCGCATCGTCTCCACCATTTTTCGAGCATGCACCATCTGCTGTAATTCGGGCATATCCATCTTTGTCCCATATGAGGTTTTATTTCCCCAGTTTCTCTTTTAGGAGGACCTCACTAGTCGTTGATTTGATTTCATTTTTTACTTCCTGCTCGTGTAACTTTTTTAATTCATGTCGAAAATCAAATCTGTTATCTTTTGCTGGGAAATCACTTATTAGAGTATCCTCTATGCCCCATGCCTCATTAGGAGTTATTCCATGGGTAGTTGGTGTGTTATTTATCTCAGCTTCTATGTGAGCTACATATTCATGCCATCCATGGTGTGTTGCTCCTCTGTCGGGTCTTGTATTTAACTTGATTCTCAGCTTGTCACCAATTGTTCTCATGGTACGTTCAACTAAGCTGGATTGTGGATTATAACACGTTGTGTGCCCCACTTTTACCCCGTATGAGTTTAACATAATGTTCCAACGGTCACTAATAAATTGTGTGCCATTGTCGGTGATAACTTTGCGTATTTTTACGCCTTTCGAAATAGTTTCTTTTACTATGGTCTCCATGGCATTAGAGACTGTCTTCTTCTTTATATTCATTAGCGGTTTTAACCAGCTTTTGCCAGTAAATACGTCTTTTGCGACGAGTAGGTACTTTGGTTCTTCATTCAAATTGGCAACTGGACCGAAAAGATCGACGGATATAACATCGCCCATGGCATATGCTTCGATTTGCGCATACTCCAGTACCTTTCTCATCGCATAACTTTTATTTACCTTACACACCACACACGAATTTGTCACTTCACGGATGTATTTCATCGCGTTTGGGTGGAAGTACAATCTTTTAAATATGAGCTCTAATTTGGCTGCTCCCACATGACCATAGACCTCATGTAGATAGTCTACAGTATCAAAAAAGAGTGTCTTAGGTAAAGCTGGTATAGATTGACCGTTATCAAATGTCCTGTGGAGTACTTCTTTTCCAGCAGCATTTGTTATAATCGTAAACTTTTTCTTCTTTTGATCCTGTTTTAACTTTAACTTTGCATTATTTATAGGTACCTCCATTTTTAGCAGCTCTATAATCTTGGCACATACATCATCGTCTAGTTGCGCCTGATCTATGTCCTCGAGCATGTTAAATAGATCTCCCACATAGCATTCGGCGAATTTCACCGCGTATGGGACTAAAGAGGTCCATTCGCATACATTCAAGGTCAGCTCGGGAGCCTGAACTTTAAACAGCTTTGTCTTTTTAACTTTTAGGTCGTATATCAGGTCGTAGCCATTTAATTCTGTTATCCAACCAGCTGCTTTTCTATGTGTCTGGATTAGAGATTCGAATTTGCTTACAATCGCTCGTAGGTCTTTTCTTACATGGATTTTTTGACCATGTAGCCACATTTGTAACTTGTGTATGGTGTTCACAAGCGTTTGTATTTCTTTATCAATTATGGTAAATTTTTTCTGATGGGGTTTAAATGCGTAACTAGTGAACATCACAACTCTGTCCTGTCCATCAATTACTTGATACAGAACCGCATTCATAGCATCATCAGACACCATAGTTTCCAGATAAAGATCAAAGTTTGGATCTGGAGGCATTAACTTGAAATCTTTCTGATATTCCTCCTCTAACTTTTTAAATGCTTGTTGCTGATCAGGACCCCATTCAAATGGTACATTGGTGCCAGTATTTGATGATACTCTGGCACAAATCGCTTGTACAGCCCAGTAAGTCCAACAAGAGTTTGAATATCTTTTACATTTTTCAACTTGAAAATTCCATTTTTTGAGTGCTTTTCTTTGAACTCTCAGAATTTTTCAATTTTCTTATTTTGCTTCCCAATTTTGTCTTGGTTTAACGTGTAACCCAAGTGTTCTGTATGATGTTTGAACAAACTTGTCTTAGTAGGGTTAAGTTTCAGACCATTTTCTCTCAAAAGGGTTAATACCTTTATGAGGAGGTCCTTCACTTCTTCAAAGCTGTCAGCAGTGATGAGTACATCATCAACGAACTTTGAGATACCTTCGATATCATCTGGTATGACTCGATTTATCATCTCAATAAACTCGGATGATGCGGTTTTGAGTCCATAAGGAAGTCAGCAGAACTCATATACCTGCCCATCGACTTGGAAGGCCGTATATTTACGTGAACTTTCGCTTAAGACTAGCTGCCAGAACCCAGCAACAAAGTCTAGCGTACAAAACCATTTGGCCTTCTTTTCGAAAATAATGCCTTCAATGGTTGGTGGTTCTGTTAAGAGTCTTTCTAGGTATGTGTTCAGCTCATCTGCATTCAAACATAACCTTATTTCTCCATTTTTCTTTACGACTGGAGCCATTGTGTTTATATATGGCGATTTAGATGGTCTTATAAGTCCCAAGGCCAACATAACTTTAATAGCTTTTTTGATCATTGGCCTTAGCTTTTTTGAGGGTTTGTACTTTTCCCCTCGCCACTTCTTTTTGTGGCCATCGCCTTCTACAAACTGAAAGTCTACCTCAGGTCCTTTATACTTTCCTGGGTATCTACTGAAAATATCAGCAAATGTCACCAGTTTTGTATAAGCTTTATCAGCTTGATCCTGGGTAATTGACTTAGCTTTTACAGCCTCATCGAGGTCGGCGCGTAACTTTTTCCTGAATATTTCAGGACCATTGTCGCGATCCTCTTCATCAAGCTTGCCCCAGTCTACAGCCTTCGTTTCAATGTTAATGAGATCCATGGTTTCTTGTTCATATTCTCCAGGCACTTCAAATTTGAAACATGTTATTCCTTGGTATGTGCCTGGATCCATGAATCTCAATACTGCTCGCTTTTTTGTCCATTTAGGTGAACAGTAGGCATATCCTTCGTTGACCATTGGCTGGATTGCCAAGATCTTCATAGATAGCCTACCAATAATGCACAATGGACTTTTTGAGTCCACCACATAGAATGGTAATTTAACTTTTATCTGATTAAACTTCATCTCAACCTGTATTATATGGCTCATCGTTTTTACTAGCTTGCCATCGGCTAATTTCAACAATGCAGCACGCCTCAGCGGAATAGGCTTCACCTGCTGATGGCGAATAATCCATTCTGCAGTCGCATGCGAAATCACATTGGGGAGTGCCCCAGTATCTAGCTGAGTGGCGATTTTTTCATCCCCTATCGTCATTGGGACTACACAGGTTGGGTCTTTCGTGCTTTCATTTATAATTTGTGCCCTTACAATTGGGTCTATGTGCCCTTCGCAGTTGGCATTATCTATGGGTTCAATAACATTGACTTGGTTCTCTTGTGACTTTTTACCCATAGATGGATGAAGTATTGTTACCTTTTTAAAATCAGATACAGTTAGATTATTTGTATTTTCCAAAATTGGTTTTTCCCGATCTTGATTTTTCGGCTGATCTGGTGTTTTTGACTTTTTCGCATTCATATCTTTTTGACTATGGACTTTTGTCATTTCGAATAATTGCTTCAATTCACCTGTTGATCTAGGTTTATGAGCAATGATGTTATATTTATCCAATTCCTTATTCATCGCCTCCATAATTTCAATATAGGATTCTGGCCTGATGAAATGTTTTTGGTGTTTTTCAATTGGATAAAACTTTTTTACCAAGGGTATTAGATTTTGATTTTCGTCTGCCTTTGGCCTTAGGTACTTTACTCCTGCGAGTGTTTCAGCTTCTTCACACTCAAGCAGGGTCTGTGCTGGTGTTCTCCAAATCGAGACACGATCGTCTTGTGCTAACTTAGCGAATATCCGACGATACGAGATGTATCGGCTTAGGCGCACAGGTTTTTCATTTCGAAATCTGGGCTTTTTAATTGGAAATAATATAATGATGTGTTTAACACCTTGTTCGCATAGGAAATTTACCACTTTTTTTAGGCCTTTCTCTATGACTTCATAGGGCTTTTTTGAAAAATTTATTTCCAACTGGCAAGCTGATAAAATAACTTTTTTCTTAGTTAACTTTTCATTTTTTAAGGCATCATACAATTCGTCCAAAGTTATTTGATCTCTCAGGTATTTTTGATTAACTTTGCTACCTTTTTCAAACCTTTTGAGATAATGAGCAATCCCATCACCAATGAATTCAAAATCCTCAAATTGGTGAGTTTTTGGGGCATCCTTTTTCTTACTAGGAGTTGTCCCCTTAACTTCTAGTTTTTCTAGTTTTCCTGGTTTCCAGTTCTTTCGTCATCTGAATTTTCATTCACATCCGATTCATTTCCAGAATTGTTGACCCTGTCATTTTCCTCTTCCATGTTAGCAGCTCCGGCTGGCATTGGTTTTTCACCATCTTTCTTTTTAGTACCATCTTCTTTCTTATCACCGGGTTTCCTGAGAGGAGGTTGGTTATTTTGAGTTTCCTTTCTACTACCTCCAAAATTACTTTTATTCCAATTACTTTTTGGAGGTTGGTTGTTATTTTTCTGAGCGAATTTTTTCAACCAGGAATCTTTCATACTCATGAGATCCTTATGAGTGACGAATTGACCATCTTTGGTTTTTTCGTTTCGTTTACCAATGACCATCACTCTATTAGCTTCCGGATCCTCGCGAATTTTTGTAAATCGCTGAATTTTGTTGATGAATTTTTCAGCGTCGACTTTTTCGTCGTCAGTAACTTGCGCCTTCAAATCAGTTGGTAACTTATCATACATGGTTTGAATCAACATATCCGGAGTAACGTTGTCCATTCCAGCAATGGTCTTTGCCCATTTTAGGAATCCCATGGCCATTGTTCTTTTCGAACCAGCCTGGTAATATTCTTCTTTGAAGAATTTCAAGGCTGCTCGCTGACAGGAAGAATCCCAAAATTCAGCCAGGAAGCTATCTTTTAAAGATTCATAATCCGCTTCCTCTTCCTGAAATTCGATCCATTCCCGAGCATCGGGGTTTGTTATAAGTGATCTGAATAGAATACACTTTGCCGATTCACTCAAATTCATGTCTGCGATGTAATTTTCAAATCTGGTGATATAGCTGTGTGGGTGGTGGCGTTCAGCGTGTGTAAACTGGACTTTGCTCGCGGTCATCGCGTTGTAGCGCAGCGGCAAGCTTCTTTCTCCATGACACATGCCCGAAGTACCACTTGGCCTTTTCTCCAGCCTCGTTATTCGGTTTTCGAACTTTTCCATTACTATGGCGGACGCAGAGGTCATTTTTTTCGTCTTTTCATTTTCTTCAACAAAGAGCACTTCAAGGTCGTTTTGTCTTTTCGTGAGAATATCACGCACGCCCGAGATCGATTCTTTGATATCTTCATTAGCCTGATCGGTGTCATCTTTATTTTGATCCACCAGTAGCTTAAGATTGTTTAATGCTTCTCTTGTGTCGTTGACATTTAATCGTTGTTGATTTGCATCTTGTTTTAATGCCACGATGTCAATATCTTGCTTTTTGCATTTATCTACGCACCATTTGGAGTAATGTTCTACATTTCCAATCCTACTACTGAGTTTTGAGGTCTCAGTCTCAGCCCAAGCTTTTATTGAATTAATAAGCTCCATAACTTCACGATTATCGTTAGGGTGGGTGGGATTGGGAAATGGTTTGTATCCGAGCTCCTTATCGGTATGCAAGCTATGAGTTTTATTGACATCGAAGGCTGTAGGATTCACTGGTCCTGTATGTGGCATATTATCTTTTTCCTGACTTATTCCAGGATTGTTAGCTTTACCATGAGAAGGCTTATTCTCACCGGTGCCCCCCGCTGTTGAATCTGACTGAGAGTCGTTCATAATAGCGCTCACCGGTGTCTCCGAGAATGATAAATATTCAGTTCCACCAGAACCTATACTTGGATTCGGGGAACTGGTATGCTTCGGCTTACCACAGCTCAAGTGTAGGTTTGGATTTATTTTATTCCGCCTATACTTGTTTTCACACTCGGTGATACCGCGTATAGCTTCTATTGCAGCTTTTCTTTTAACTTTTCGTGATTCCGTATGCTTTTCTATCGTATCAATCTTTTTTTGCATAGGAATTTAAGCTGCTTCAAGTAACTTCTTACTATATATAGGTATACCAAACACGACTTGGAAAAATAAAATAAAATAAAAAAAAAAAATTTTTACGAAAATGGGTAACTTAATTGGCGAAAATAAATAAATAAATAAATACGCGGAAATAAATAAATAATATGGACAAAATTACGAAAATCTAATCCAATACTGATCAAAAGCGATCTAAAAACGATTAATAAATACGATGCGATAAAATAGATAAATACGCGGGAGAAAAACAAAAAAAATGAAAATTCGACACTAAAATCGCGATTGAAAATGATCTATAAGTAAATAAAGAATTCGCGCGCTAGGTAGGAATAAATACTTCGCGAAATTAAATAGCAGTTCTAACAGTTACGGCTGCGTCTTGATGCAGATAAGGAATAACTACGTGTATCCTATGTACAACACACGATTACGTTTCGAACCAGCTCAATATTTCCATGCAAGTAAGTAGGTACCTAGCTTGTAGGATATCAATCCGGCTTGGTTCGTATACTACGTTAAAACTTACGTACGTAAATCGTACGTGTATCTTTACCACCGTTTTGTATAAGATAAGCTATGTTCAAGAACAATAGCTATACCTTCACGATCTGACCAAGCTCACTTTAACTTGATTTGGAGCTGGCCTGGCTGTATATGGTAAATGGTACACGATTAACTTATAAATAATTTGCCTTTTTTATGGGCCAAATTATTAACTTATGTACGCGTAAAATGCGTCAACTATTAGGAAGGTACCTTATTTTAATATGCCGTATTTATAGGCGGAAATATACGCAAAAGCGTCAATGGTTATGTTGGCAGAATATCTTCAGTTTAATTCTAGTTTCGTTTTTGCTTATCTTTTACCCCTCTCCTAAGATTTTAATTTTCGTACGCGTGTACGTAGCTACGTACTACGTACGTACTAGTACTTGATCTACCTAGTTTTTAGTTCTTCTTTGATCGTCCTATCGTTATAATATATAGGATAAATTATCAAGCCTTGTCCAGTGTAATTTTACGATGGAAATTTAATATAGTTTGATTTTTTATGTAAATACAATTTTCTTTTCAACGTTTTCGAATGTCGAGTTATTACGCGAATAGTACTAATTATTAACATGGTCCTTCGGGCCGGATATCGTTTAACCGGATTCCGCTATACGTTCGTGTAAATATTTGCTCGATTTTCATTCTATCGTTATCGCGATGTTTTATTTCGCGAATAAATTAGCTAAATTCGCTAAATTACTTATTTAATTTTCTCTGTCGATCTTCGGATCCGCGTGTGTATTCGTACCCGTGTTATCGATCGGATTATCGATCGTGAGTGAATTCGTTCCTCACACTGCATCATGTCAACCAATCTGAAAAAGCTTGAACGCGAAAAGCGTCTAGTTTCAAAAACCATTAATGTAAGCCATTCCGATATTATTAAAAAATTGGAAGAGAATCCGTCGAGTACTTTAGTCAACGAGCTAAATGAAATCCTATCGACATGGAAGGATTCTATGAATAAACTTCGAGAAATCGATTCTCAAATTCTCGATCACTTAGATGCAGAAGGTGACGCAGCCTCTGCTACAGCAAAAGAAAATGAGATTACCCTGGTCCAAACAAAATTGGTCCAAGAGCTCAATTCGTGTGCAGGTCGTATTAAAACGATGCATGATGTCGTCAACGAACCTACACCTAGATCGCGACCATCGTTAAATGCATCCTTCCTCGAAGCTACGCTTACGAATCCAACTATAAAACTACAAGATTTACCCGTTCCCGAATTCGACGGAGATATCGCGAATTTTCCGGATTGGTTCGCGGAATATACTGACATGATCGATAAAAATGGTGATTTATCCAACTTTCAAAAAATGTATCTACTTAAACGGTGTATGACGAAAGGTGCGTCTACGTTATTAAAAGACTACCCCTCCGATCCTACAATGTACCCGCACGCTATCGAATATATTAAAAAAATGTTCTACAATCGTCGTAGAATTATCGCTGGTCATTTCACGGAGCTCGTCGATCTACAACCAATCAAGTTACCGTCGTTACGCGAATCTTTAGATAAAATTCAACGTGTAATTCGCGGTCTCGAGGTATGCGGTATGGATACCGCCAAAATGTCACCGCTGTTTACCTTCCTGATTTCGAGAAAATTGCCAGAAAAACTCCGCATCGACTGGGAGAACTCGTGTCATGATTACTCTACCTACCCATCGTTCGAACCTATGGCTACCTTCTTGACAAACCGCTGCTTCGCTTTCGAGTCCGTTACACCGAAACCTCTTCGTCAACTCGAGCCTACGAAACCTCCACCTAAATCGGATGATTCGGTAAAAACGTTCAAGAAAAAATCTTTCGTCGCTATACAGTCCACACCAAAGTCACCCCCTAAAAAATGCATCGCCTGCTCCGAATCGCATTATTTGACAGATTGTCCAGTTTTCCTAGGAAAAACAGTTGCAGATCGGTTTGAATTGATCAAGACGAAGAGAGCTTGTATTCGTTGTTTTAACCCATCGCACACAGTATCTACCTGCCCAAAAAAACTCCTCTGTAGTACATGCAAGAGTGCTCATCATACTTTGCTTCATCGGGAGATATCATCTGAAAAATCATCGGCTACCGTTTCCACGCCAATATCTCCAGCCATCGCTTCCAGTACCGCAAGCAAACCAACTGAATCAAATATTTTGTTTAATGGTATCGCTACGAGCCACAAATCTGTCGTTTTATCGACCGCCGTGGTAAAGGTAATTAATTATCAAGGTCATTTCGAATTAGCTCGTGTTTTATTCGATCAAGGTTCGCAAACTTCGCTCGTATCTCGCGAATTTTGCAAACGAGCAAATCTTGGTACTTTCGAGAACCAAAATCCTACACGTTTGGTAGGCATCAATTCTGATTCGACCACTCTAAATTCGTCTTCAAAATTTTTGTTAAAATCTCGTTTTAATAATTTTCAAATCGCGGTCGAGGCCGAAATTATCGGAAAAATACCATATCATGTGAATCGTCATAAATTTTTGACCGATATTTCGAGCCATTTTTCTAGTTTAAATTTCGCCGAATCTTACGACCTCCCTTATGGTGGTGTAGATATCGTGCTCGGCGCTGAGTACGTCGAATTTATTTTAGAAAATGAACGTAAATTCGTAGAAGAATTATGTCTTCGCGATTCTAAATTTGGCTACGTAATTTTGGGTTCCTTTAGAACCACCCTTTTAGCCTCAAATTCTACGTATTGTGGATTATCTAATACTGAATTGAACGAGCAATTCAAAAGATTTTGTAATGTAGAGCAATTTTCAGATCTCGTCGAATCAAAAAATGAGCGTATTTTGGAACACGATTTATTTAATGATCATTTCGAAAAAACACATCGACGAGACGAATCTGGTCGTTTCATTTTACGCCTACCTATCAAACCCTCAATTTCGATACTTCGAGGTTCCTTTGGTAAGGCAAAAATTATGCTCCTTAAGAGCGAACGAAAAAAGTCGGAAATTACTCGTAAAGCGTATTGCGATTTTATGACTGAATATGAAAGTATGGGTCATATGACCAAATTATCTCTATCGTCTGATATTCTTAATGATAGTAATAATTATTTTATTCCTCATCATATGGTGACGAAAATTTCTTCGTCTACAACTAAGTATAGAGTCGTTTTTAATGCCTCGTGTATAGACGAGTCAGGTACTTCACTAAATGACCATTTATTGAGCGGGCCTGTTTATCAACCCGAATTATTTAGTGTTATTATTACGTTTCGCCAATATTTGATCGCTATGTCTGCCGATATTGCTCACATGTACCGTCAAACGTTAATTGACGAACGCGATCGCAAGTATCAGCTTATTTTATTTCGCCACGATATTTTTAAACCGATAACGGTTTATTCGTGTAACACTCTCACATACGGCACCGGCCCCGCATCTTCTATGGCTACTAAGTGTTTAGAAAAGATAGGTGATCAGTTGGCGAGTACCTATCCGCTCGAAGGCGAATCCATAAAAACAGAATTTTACATGGATAACTACATGTCCGGTAGCGACAACGTCGAGTCGGCGCTCGAACGTCAGAAAATTATCCATGATACTCTTTTATCCTACGGTTTGCCTTTGAGAAAATACATGAGTAATTCTCAAGCTTTTTTATCGAAAT
>FIZV01024856.1:0-10351 GCA_900050545.1 Trionymus perrisii | reverse complement strand
AGAAAAAATAATTCGAAATAAAAAAAAAAATCAGAAAGAAATTTAAAAGAGAATAAATTGATAGAAATTCAAGAGTAAAAAATAAGTAATTAAATTGAAATGCAAAAAAAAAAAAAATAATGAATGATTGAACAGAATTAAAAATTAAAATCAAATCAAAAAACTAAATGAAATAAAGTAACTCGGAGAAAATAAAACGAAATTAGAAAAAAAGGAAATAAAACCGACAAGTAAGTGCAAGATGCCAAGAAGGTTTTGAGACTTTTTGGTCGATTTTTCAATGGAAATTTAAAAAAAATATATAAGCAGAAAGAAATGAAATAAAGATAAAAACGTAAAAAAAAAATTTTAAAAACGAAATTAAAAGTGAAATGAAATCGCAAAAAATTAGACAAAGTTGGAAAATGAAGCAAAATTAACAAACTAAGAAAGAATAGTTCAAAATGGAATGAAAAATTGAAACGAAATAAAAGTTAAGGAATAAAAGAAGAAAAATGAAAAAAATGTACGGAGGTGAAAGCTAAAAAGGAACTGCAAAGTGGAAACATGAAAAATTTAAAGAGGGGGAGAGAACTGTTTTATAGAATAAATTGAAAAATTCAATTTTTTTTTTTAAACTAGGTACCATTTTTAAAAAATTTAAAGTAATTTTTTTCACATTTTCAAAAACTAGCTACTAAATTTCCTATATTGCTAAATTTTCAAAAATTATCAAATTTCTCAAAATTGCTGAATTTTTAAAAATTCTTTAATTCACAAAAGTTATTGATTTTTCAAAAATTTTGAATTCTCAAAAATCACAATTATTTGAATTTTTTTAAAAATTGTCGTTTTTTCAAAAACTGACAAATTTTCAAAAAGTATCAAATTTCTCAAAAATGCTGAATTTTCTAAAATTCTCTATTTCACAAAAAATACTGATTTCACAAAAATTGCGGAATTTTCCAAAATCACCATTTTTTTTTAAATTGTCATTTTCTCAAAAATAGCAAATTTTCAAAAATTAATGAATTTATAAAAATCTTCAAATTTTTAAAAATTGCCACTTTCTTAAAAATTGAAAATTTTTCAAAAATTCTGAATATTTAAATCGTTTATTTTTACTTAATAATTTTACAAAATTGTAAGTTTTCAAAACTTTTCAAATTTTCAGTATCTGATGCATAAACTGTTTTTTTTAAGTAATATTAAAAATCATTCACCCCCTCCCCGCCCACATACCTTCAAAATGTATCAAAAGAAACAAAACTCAATTTTTAAATTGTTTAAAAGTTTATATTTTTATTTTTTGAAATTTTGGAGAGAAGTCTGACACTTCCCTATGAAGTACACCACTGAGTAGGAGCATGCACAAAAATAGAGATACAGGTAAGTTCCTTTCTCGCCTACATACAAATCACAACTGAAGAAATTTTCAAATTTTTACAAACGAAGTAAACATGGAAAAGAGGTGGGGGTTTCTTACAAATGATGTTCATTATATGGCATAATTTCAAAACCTTACAAAAGAATTTCAAGAGGCACGTAAACTACTTTAAAATTGATAAAATATTCAAACATCCAACAAAAGAAATTTTACAGGGTCGTAAATCTTCTCAGCTTGGCTCAATAAGGTATAAAATTCTCAAGGGGGTATTAAAATTTTAAAATCACGTCAGGCACCGAATATTAAAAAAGTTTGAGGCTAATAAAATTTTATCTTATTATTCAGAGGCTTACAAAAGAATTTCAATACACTACCTATTTCAAAATTGATAAAATAAATAAGGTATCCGATGGCATTTCAAACATTCAACAAAATAAATTTTACAGGGTCGTAAATCTTCTCAGCTTGGCTCACTAACATATAAAATTCTCAGCGAGGTATTCAAATTTTAAAATCACCTTTTACAAATTTATTGCACACAATTGTGTGATTTCTAAAAGGTGGTAAATCATTAACATTTGAGATTTAGCGTCAACAACTTGATAAAAGAATTTCGAGAGGCACGTAGCCCTACATCATTTCAAAAATTCAACAAAATAAATTTCACGGGATCGTAAATCTTTTCATGTCTCAAAAATTCTTAGCCGGATTTCACGTCAGCTTTTCTCTCGATTTGGCCCCATTCGCCGTTTTTCAATGCCATGTCAAAATTAAATTCCACACATCAAAATAAACACGATTTTCCTCCTTCAAAAACTATTATACTCAATCGATAAAACGTGAAAAAAATCAAAAAATATCAACTCACCTGTCGTTTAAATTCTTCTTCCTCCATTTCCTTCTCCTGAACGACGAAAACTTGCCGCATAAAAGGTTCGCTGCCCCGGGCGACCTCGCCAATACCGCTATTTTTCGTGGGCACCGTTCGCCAATACAAGACCTGTAAACAGCACCAATATTCGTACTATTTTAATCCATCCAAGTAAACATTTTCCAGATATGTAGGTATAAAATTAAATATAAGTTAGGTCACTATGGGTAAATATAAGTGACATAGGCATATGAAAAAAATTCATGCAGCTGTTGCCAAAAGTATACACACAGGCATACTAATGGTCAAATCGTGTACCTTTATCATCTCCATACAAGAATATTATGTACAAAATACATCGAATTCTAGAACACCATCCCTTTAAAATTATCAACAACCGCATTTATAATACACTATTTATGTACTAAATACTCGTATGTATTATATAATTTTCGGCGAAATATGCGAGTACTAAAACCACATACTAGAAAATTTATTATTCCAATAATCATCATTGGTATGTGTAATGAAATGAAATGAAAATACCACTCGTATGTATTCGAATTTGCAATTTAATCATGGGCGGCTCGGTTCGGTCCGCCTTTCGCGAATTACACCGCAACACGATACTCTCGTACAATAAAGTGACGCACTGAGGCGCACTCGATGATACGAGTATACGACCATGATGTCGTATTAAATTTATTCCGAGCAATATATACGTACCTAGAACATTTCTTCGGTATACCATAACTCGCATCGTTTGGAGATTACACACATGTAAGAGATAATTTTTATAAAAAAGAGAAAAAAAAGAAGAAAAAAAAAAGGCGAATAGTAAAGTACATATTATATTATTGTAAATTTACCGATATGACGTTGGACGAATGGCGTTCGAGCGCACAATGCCAACTTCACAACACCCCGCAATGAACCGAAAATTCTGGAATGAATAACACCTTACCTAGCTATGCTAATTCGTTTACTAATTAATTTCGCGGCGGGTCTCCAACCGACCTTATATACAATAATATTACCCACTTCTTCCTCATTGTGCGTTGCACGTCTAGGCTGGTTCATATGACGCCTTTGTCATTTTTTATAAAAATTTTCGTCGCCAGAGAAAAAGCATTTCGGAAGCGAAAACTAATCTAAACATAAATTGGACTTCGTTGCGTCCAAAAATTCGAAAATTCAAGGTGGACATTAAAGCCACGCGTAGAATTGTATCTAGAATACGTGATTAATGAGAAAAATATGTAAATACATACAAGGTGATTCGTAGTACATGTGGATCCTTCGAGAATCGAGATAGACAACTTATGTCACCACAGGAGTTAGAGTGGTTGCGGGTTGCTCATGTGGAAGGCGAATTTTTGGAAGATTAATAAAATTTGTTTTTTTTTTCATATCTTTCAGAACAGCGTGCTTTTTATTTTTTAATTTTGGAGAAAAAGTTCCTAATTCTTACGGAAGGGAGGAGAATTTTTTTTCAATTTTTTCAAAATTTTTAATTAAAATAATTTTGCAGCAGAAGCAACTTTTTTTTAAATTTTAATCAAAAAAATTTCTTAGGATATATCTTTTTTTAAACTGATTTGCCGACCAAAAGAGATACATATATAAATTTTTTTTCAGATGATAAGGTGCATGAAAAGATATCTTGAATTTTTTCAAAAGTCAAGTTTGAAATTTTGTTTGATTTTGAATTTCTTTATTTAAATTTTACACTTTTTTTCACGAAGAATCATTTTTTATACTTACTTGAAAATTTTATTACAATTTTTTCAAGAGTGAAAATATTTTTCAAATTTTGAATAAAAACAGTCTTTTTTTAAAAAACTTACTCTGGTATTTTACGTTTTTTTTTTCAATTTTGGGCAAAAAGAAATTTCTGAATTTAGTACGAAAAATTGTTATTCATAAAAAGAAACATCCCATTTTTTTCAAAAATTTTTTAAGAGAAATGAGCAATTTTTTTCTCAACTTTACCAAATTTTATAAAAAAAAATTTCAATTGAAATAAACTTTCCAATTTTGTTGGAAAAAGTTCTTTCCAAAAAAAAAAAAACTACTTAACTAATTTGTTTATTTAAATTTTGTTTTATAATTTTGCACAAAAAATATTTTCCTAAATTTTTTAAACAACTCATTTAAAAATTTGTTTAACTTTTTAACATGGATTTAGCCCAAAGAAACAGATCTTGTTTTAAAAGTTTTGAAAATCTAATTTTTATGGATTTTGATTGAACCATTCCATAATTTTTTTGAAAACATTCTCCTTCATTTTCAATAAAAAAAGTAGCTGCACTTCATTTTTTTTCTTACTAAAATTTAAAAAAAAAAAATTGTTTTTCCAAAAACAAACTTACGAGTACCACTATCTACCTACCTACTCATAACGAGTTTTTCAAATTCCACACAGAACATTTTTCAATATTTTCAAATTTTGTTAATTTTTTTTTTGTTTAATAATTTTCGAGAAAAAAAATTAGTAATTCTAAATTTTGTTGATTTTTTCGGGACAACTAAACAATTTTTTTTTTCAATTTATATTTTCCACAAGAATAATGGAGGAATTTTTTATACCAACTTGAATAAATTTTTTAGGTTATTTTATTTTATTTTTTTTTGTTTTTTTTAGATTTTTTGAAGTGTTTTCTAAATGAATACAAGAGTATAATGATTATAAAAAAAAAATTAAAACTTGATTGAAACAATATAAAAAATACATAATTAAAAACTGTTTTTTAAAAATATCTAAAAAGAAAAACCAAATAAATTTGGAAAAAATTAAAAAATTGTTTTGATGCAAAATCATGTTCTTGGCAGTAAAATTAGCGAATTCTGTCAAACTTCCAATCCTCTTTTTTTCGCCCAAGAAGAATTTTTTTAATAATTACTTATAATGACGTTTCGTTACATCTTTTTCAAAAATTGAATTTTAGAAATTTTATTCAATTTTCTTCGACTTTTTTGAACTTTTATATAATGTGCTTTAAAATTTTTATTTTCAAAAAAAAAAAATTGAAAAAAATTGAAAAAAATGATACTTTGAAACCCATTTTTAAAAGTTTTTTATTTGCGGAGAATTTTTCTCTCTACTAATTTGTCACTTAATAGTTTAGTACTTACATATTTAAATTTTGAAAAAAAAATCAAGTTTCTAAAAATTGTTTTCATTTTTTTTTTAAATTATTTTTTAGATTTTGCATACGAACATACATACTTAAGAGTATTTTCTCGATTTAAAAAAATACATTATTTCAACATTTTATTTGACTTTTTTTGCTGAAGGAGGAGGTTTGTCATGTTGTCTACAGTTTTTTTCTTCTTCAAAAACCATTACTTTTTACCCCCTTTTTTCATCACTTCTCGAAAAAAAAAATCAAAAAAGCACTCCCCATCAACAATTGAGAAGCTATGCTCAAAAACATTAGAATTCAAATTTAATCACAGAAAAATTTTCAAATTGCAGAAAAAACTCTGTGCTTTTTGATCTTTTCTCTACCTTCATTGAAATTTTGACAATTCGCTACTTTTTTCCCACTTTCACTGCCACCAGATACCATGATTTTGCACAAAAATAATTTTTTAAATTTTTTCTAGATTTATTTTGATTTTATTTTTAGATATTTTTTAAAAATGTATTTTTTCAGTTTTGGGTAGAAATGCTGAATGTGTCTGAATTTTATTCAAAAACGTTAAAATTTTTTGTAAATCGAATTTTTTATACATTTTGTTCAAATGCCGCACCAAAAAATCCCTAAAGTATACCTCTACGTGGAAGAATTTCTGCAGCAACACATACAGCATAATGTATGATAGGTTGCCTACATCTTGCACTAAAGGAACCACAGCAGTTCACCAAATCACCCTGTACATTTTTCAATTGAAATGGTTCGTGCTACGAAACGAAAAAAATCATCATTCGAAGCATAAAAATAATGACAATGTTGGAGACCACATACGACGAGTATATCGATATACGACTAGATAAATGATGAAAAAAATAAAAAAAAATAAAAAAAAATGTTCAATTTGAAATCTGATGACCTTTACTACAGGTACGATTTTTTACCATACTAAAATTGGAACTAGGCTTACCCGTAATTTACACTCTTGGGCAATCTGGTCGAATATCTTTTCGCCATCTTGATGATGCTGTTTATCAGTATACACGATTCCGGTAGCGTATTTACCCTTGGCTGGTAAATCGATATTTTCATCCCTGCGAACAAAAGAATTGGAGAAAATTTATACAGCTTCGTTGGCATTGAATTGTGTATAATAAATTACTCGTATAAATTATATAGCTACGATACATAGTGTATGAGTAGGTATCTAGTTGTACGCGTATATATTTCGTGCCTAATGTGAGAGAAATATCTTCCATTCTCGTTCATGCCCCTTTGCAAATTTCACTTCGCCTTTCTACGTATACAGGAAATGCTATGTGAATTGTCATCGATACACAAAAGCACTTCCTTTTTCTTTTGCCGAACCACCCTGCGAGGCGGCGAGGCCGAATATCAACGTAAGTGAAATAATATTGTGGATTCGAAGGCGCGAAATTTCTATGGTCTATTCAAAGTGCATGCTTTTTGTTCCTTTGAGGTTCGTGAAATGCTTCGACTCTTCGTGTATCGCGTTGGATTGAGTTCGATTCAATTTTAAACTATTGATTACTGAAATTGACCATTCTCAGAGATTTTGAGGTCAGTTTCGAAAACCTTGGAATAGACTATTGCTTTCAACGTCGATACAAACACTGACTCACACACTTTTTCTTCTCCAAAAATATTTTAAAAGAAACCTCACCCAAATCCCACAATGCCATAAAAAAAAGAGCTGGTTACACGCAAAAATTCGACACAACAAATAAACCCTCGGCTATTCCACCAAAAGACGTAAGAGAAACTCACCGAAAACAGATGGTGGCTGGGGTGGAGTTGCAAACACATCTGTTATGTGTCATTTGCACGCGCAAACGAGTTACGCCTTATCATGGCAATTTGAAATTTTGCTTCGTACAAACGAAATGCTAAAACGAGATATAGAAGGGGTTCGAAATGAAATCCAAAACGAGCAGCCAATAAATCTCTTTTTTCCTTTCACTGTTCACGTTCATTGGCTGTGATGAGTAGACAGATCATACATATTCAGTTACCTTTCGTCTCGATACGCTTTTATGGAAAAATTCGATGTTCGAATCAGCGAATCTGTACATGAGAATTATAGTCTCAGTGTGTTGGTGTATTTTATGCATACGTAAAAACCTGGGTTATATCGCTATAAAATGTCATTTTCCCATATCTCTCTGAAAAGTAGAGTAATCGATGGGGGTAATATAAATATCGCTATTTCAACACTTGCATTAAATTTGCGATAAAAGCGCAGCACGTTAATTCTCCTGTACTCGTTTCCAATTCAGACAGATTCAATAGAACGAAAATAAATCCAAATTAAATATTCGAAAGGTACTCGAAAGATAATGGGACAATTCAATCTGTAATAGAATGATCATGATATTGAGCATGACTTTAATATCCACATAATACTAATGGTAGAATTAATGTTCGAAAAATATTGACGCAAAAATACCCTTCAAATTCGACTAATCTAACAAATAATGGAAAAAACTTGAATAAACATCAGATTCGTAATCGGAGATATAGAAAACATTGGTTTCAATAAGTATACGACAAGTATTTTTATCAATGTATCTCAATTTTTTAAGAGTTTCTCCAACATTTTAAAGTAAAATTTTCAACAGAAAAAATTTGAAGAAAAATGAGATTTTTTTAAAATGTAAGAATTTTTATTCGACGAAGAAATATACGAATTTTTACAAGAACAAAAAAAAAACAAAGAAAAAAAATTCTGTGACTTTTTAAAAAGAATTCAAGTGATATAGAAAATTTTTCAAATAAATGAGATTTTTTCCACTAGAACATTTTTAATGAAAAAATTTCAATTCTTCTAAAATAATTTTTTCAATTGATCAGCATTTTTTAAAGAATTGAAAAAAAATTGAAGAATCCTTCCACCAGAAATTTGTCAATATTTTTGAAAATTTTTCTAGAAGTTCGAAAGGGGGTCATTTCGAAAAAGAAATCAGAAAAAATACCTAAGAGTTTGAAACAAAAAAATATTTTGACAAAATTGTTTTATCAAACATTATTTTTTTTTTTTAATTTCAAGATGGGGAGTTTTCTTAAAATTGTTTTTGAGACTTGAAAAAATTATGCAAGATAACTGCTATGAAAATTCTTCTTATGAAGAATTTGCAATTTTTTTCCAGACTGGACTCATTTAGCAATGGGATTCTTCCGGCAAAATTTTTTGAAGTAGGAAATTTCAATTTTCAACAAAAATTTTCATAAAGAATTTTTTGGAGTTTTTTTTCTTTTTAATAATGTTTCAAAATATTTAAGAATTTTAAAACATTGTGTAAGAAAATTTTTAATGAGAAAATTCGTATCCAAAAATGTTGTTAAAGATTTTTCGGAGCTTTTGTCACAATGAATTTTTCGAACGAATTTTTTTTTTAGTTTTTCAAGAATTTTTTGAAAAAAATTTATGTACCTTACTCTTCGAAAGCATAAATTTTGTTCGTTTTCCTAAGAATTTACTATTTTCACAACAATTTATCAATAATCAGATTAAAAGAAAAAGTAGAGGCGATGTCCTTCTTTTTTATGCATCTTGTTAATGATATCAAATTGTTGTATTTCTAAGTAAATTTTTTCTAACGTTTAATTCAATTTTGTTCAAAAAAATTTGTCACTTTCTTCATTTTTTTTCCCAATTTTTTTTTTGAAAAAGAAGATGAACACGGTTTTTAATTTCTTTTAGTAAGTACATAAAAACAGTTCAAAAAATTTTTTTAAAAGGAAAATTTTTATGAAAAATTAAAAAAAAGAGCTGTTAACCAAATTTCTTTGGAAAAATTTCAACAAACAAAACATTTCAAGAAAAATTTTGAAATGATTTCAATCAGCAATTTACGTGGAAAAATCTAAAAGAAAAATGTTGATGAGAAATTTAGAAAAATGTTGACAAAAAAAATGGCAATAAACATAGGTACTCGAATAAATAGGTAGGTATTCGCTTGGAATAAGTTTAGAGTAAAATCGAGGAAGATTTCGAAAAATTTTAATGAAAAATTCAAGAAAAATAGAAAGGTGTAGATAAAAAATTTGAAAATAAATTAAGTTAATAATTTTATTGGAAAAAATTCAAAAGAAAAATTTTCAAAGCGAATTCGTCGTAAAGTGGGAGGGAGGATCAATCAACATAGGCAAAAACGGAGTAAGTTTTTTCTGTCTCGGACTAACATATTGATGTCGCTTTTTCGAGCAATTACTAGCCCCCCCCCCCCATTAAAAAATCGTTTGAATATAAATTTTAGAAAAAATTGTGTTGGTAATTTTCAAAAAAGATTTTTTTTTAATTAAAAAAGTGTTTGGACTAAAATTTTAACAATTTTTCTGACGCTTTAAATGGGAATTATTTTTAAACGAATGCTTAGAAATCAATAATTTTAATTTTTTTGAAAATTTTGATTTGAACAAGATTTTTTAAAATTCAAATTTGAACAAAATTTGACGAATTCTTTCACAATAATTTTTTTTTAAATTGTATTTTATAAGCTATACGTTTTTGATATTGTTTTCTAAAAATTAATATTGAAAAGGTTTTCAAAAAATTGCTTTTTGCTTCCATTTTTAAAATAATTTTTTATGATTAAAAATCTGTTGGAACTAAATTTTACACAATTTTTTCAACCGTGTTTTGAATGATACCAAATTCAAAAAGGGAATCAAAAAATGAATTTCAAATTTTTTTTTTTTTATATTTTGTATTGATTGAGGTTTTAAAAAAATTTGAATTTGAACAAAACTCGACAAATTCTTTTACCTACAATAAGAAAAAAATTGAAAAAAAATTTCGAATATGAAGACAAAATTTACAGATTTGTTGAAAATTTTAATATGAAATCAAATTTTATTCGAGTACTTACTCTTACCTAAAAATTTTCAAAATTATTTTCTATAAAAATTGTTTCTAAAAAAATTTAAAAATTGTTTCTCAAAAGAATAATTTTCAAA
>FIZV01024774.1:0-18518 GCA_900050545.1 Trionymus perrisii | reverse complement strand
AAACTTTTCAATTTTTAGTATGTAAATTTAATTTATAAACAGGATAAAGGAATAGTCAATTACCTACCTAATTTCATTTTTAATTATTTTTCAGTTAAAAAATTTCAACAATGTCAATTTGCCAACTTGACACTCAAATTGCCAACTTTAGCCAACTTCAACGATCCAGGGGAGATGCTGCCCCCTCCTCCCGTTGCTTCGCCCCTGTGTCAAACTTAAGTATCCGATTTTTTCAAAATGAAAAAAACAAAAATCGACCTTGAAAAAACATCTAATCAATTCTTAAGATAAGTATATTTTTTTAGAGCATGTCAGCATTTCAAGATGAACAAACTGAGAGAGGAGAAAGGGCAGCAAAACCTGAAAAATCAGCCAGTCATAGTCTCTTATAATCCAACACTTCGTACTAATTTTACGAACGACTTTGATGAAAAATCTATGAATGACGAAACGCATCTATCGATATGGCCTGCTGCCAGCGGTTTTTTTTGCCCATTCAATTCAAACACATCAAACGTTGGAGCTGTCAATTATACGAATCGATTAAATCAGATTGCAAAGTTCTCATCCCAACATACGTACGTACAATACATGGGTATGTAGATGCACATACTCGTACGAGAAATCAATCTACGCGCGTATGTAGACTGAAAATATGCAAATGAAAAAACGACGTCGTTGGGGGAAAAACACATCGGTTTGACGTCACAACCTAACACGAACTCGACGGATGCAAAGAAAACAGAAAATTAAAAAATTGGAATATTTTTGGGTGGAAAATCGATCGATGGGTATCGAGTTGAACTCGCGTCGCAGTGGCGCTGGCGTCCAGTTCGACAAAAAAAAAAACAAGACCGATGCACACAAACCTATATATTCGCATCCGTAAGATAAAATGCACTGTTACCGCGACCACGACCTCGTTCCTATGAACCGGAGATGGCCCAATAAACGGCGCTTTGGTAGTGAAAAAAATCATTCTATTGTTGACAAAATTATGCTTTTTCGTATACGATCGCATTTTCGCAGAATGTCCAAGGAGTGTGGTCATTTCAATGGGTTACTTTGGTATCGGTACAGATATAGGTGCCATTATATAAGAGTTTTTTCTTTCTCTGCTTCGTAGGTAGGTAGAGGTACTTTTCGATCAAACGAAAACCTGCCCGCAATGTTTTTACCAATATCTCGAGGTCAAGGAGTCAAACTGTCAATAGATATTCGAGTACCTAATACCTATATTGTAGCTATAAGGTTACATAACGCGTAATTGGCACTGGCACGTTATTTGGACGACGCTTCGGTATCGGTACACGATTTTTACCAACTGCTGAACTTCGAATTAACGACATCCGGTCGTAATCTCGAAATCTGTAGGTGTGGGGCGAAATTTACACAAGTTTGTTGGCCTACCCGGATTTAGTCGGTGCAGTTGGAGCAGATTTGGTGACCTCGGTGGCGTTTTGCAGTTCTTCCAGTATCAGGGCCGTTGACGCGATTCACCACGGAAGCTGCCCGTACCGTACGTCGTACAAGATACCCCGGTCAATATTCACCTCCTTGTTCATACATTGTGTACAAATCTGGCCCGAGGTAAAGGACCAGCGCACGAATCATTATTTTGACACATGTAGACGTGATTCCGCCTTGTTTTTTATCAACCTCTCTGTGTAATTAACTACTTCTATTGTAAGTCAATCGCACATAATATGGCTTTGGCGTTGGAATGTCTGCAGGGTTCGTCTGTACTCAAAATCGTAACAATGGCGAAAATATTTAAGGTCAAGGTAGATTCAATTTTCGGTAAGACAAAGATAGATTTTAGCTTTTCATATTTTCTAAAGCTGCAATAAGTCGAATAGAAATTATACAAATGTCTCGAATTTCATATTTCTCAGGGATGCAGATTATAAAATTTACGGTAGAGGAGCAAATGAGTTCATTCTCAGACCATTGCAACAATTACACAGTACAGCCACTCACTAAACACCCTAATTTTAGTCACAATTTACAAGGCGATACATTGCAATAGTGAGCTTTTCATTTTAAAAATAAGGAAATCCGACTAAAAATGTGGATAACGTAACATTTTCAAGATATCTCAATTATCTATCAGGAAATTTAAACGAAAATTGATCGATTATTTTCCATATTTGGGAAAATGTTTGATGATAGAGTACAGTAAAGGCATCGCCAGACAGAAGGAACTCCCTATTCCTTTTCTATTGATAAATATTGCTTAAGCTGCAAATGGGAGACACAGATTCAACCTCGGTGAATATTCATTGTTAAGTTCTGCCACCAAATTCTATCCAAAGAGTACTGCTCATTCGTTAAACAGCTGTTAGTTAAGTAACTTATGTAACCAAAATAATACTCTGAAATATCTCACTTGTAACTCAGAAACACTGCAGATGGGATTATCATCGTTGAACTTGATCCAGAAGCAAATACTGTCATCGTGAAGATCATCTATCATATGGAATTTGACAGTAGACAGAAATCTATCCACAGCGACCAGTGATTTGAACTGATTAACATATTTACTTCGGATTCGAATAACATTGCTCGAATTGCTTTCCATATTTTCGGAGGTTAACCTCCATGAAAATGTAAACTTTCACATAACTATTCGGACCTGGGAATCGAACAAATGGCGAAAATCACCACCGAAAGTTTTCACAACGGGATTGTTTTGATTTTAGAAACGCAAATAAACACATTACTTTCACTATCAATAAACTGAAAAAGTATTGAATTCTACGTAGCACAATTTTTTTTTTCATTTGGTAAATAAAACTCTATTGGAAATAAAACTAGAATTCGACAATTTGATTTGCTGATAGACGAATTTCCGAAGAAACTTTACCAATGAACGACGTCTAATAACATGCGTCATAAATTTATGGGATTGGAAGGGAAGAGAACTGAGAAGGGAATGAAAGTGAAAACAAATCAGTGCAACCACTAAACAAATTTACAAAATCTTTTTTGAAAAACAAACAAAAAATAAAATTCTAATAATCTGTTTTTTTTTTAGAGTTTACTTTTAAAAATATATCATCATAAGGATTGCTAAATTAGTATTTTAAATTTAATTTAAAATTCAATACAAGTATAAAATGATATTTACCACTTTATTACATTTTCACATAGGTACTTGAAGTTGAAGTTTATTGATCATCGATTGAGTTTCGAGAAAAATGAAATAGCAATCAATGGCAATTCTGTTGGCACTTTGAAACTGATAAAAGAAAAAATTGATAAGGATGAAAAAACTAAAAAATTGGAAAAACTAATTTTACGACTCGTGGACCCATTCGACCCGTGAAAATACGAAACATTGTTCAAAATATAGAAAATATGTTATAAATTTAATTACTTACGTCCCTTGTACATACAAAAAAAATTGCATATTCTTCATAAATCTTTTTACCATTTCCGTAGGACACAAAATGAGAACACCAAGTTTATTCTGTTGTAAAACCATAGCGTCGCTTCTCAAAGGAAATAATTGGACACCAAATTTTACAACTCGCCGATTTTACCCAGGTACTTTATTCTATTTTGTTCAGTCGACGAATATCAATAAAATTACCTTCATGTTACGCAGCTCTTCCGAAGAGATTTTATCGCAAAGCTAACGTGTTATGCAGTGAAGATAATCAATTCGAAATCACATTAGATCAAAAGAAACTAAAAACACCATCGGGCAAATTATTCAAAATTAACAACGAACCTTTAGCTTTAGCAGTAGCAGCAGAATGGGATTCTCAAAAAGAAGTTATCAACAGGAATGCGATGCATTTGGTAAGACTTCTAATACTAACGTGAAAATATTTCGTTCGATACTACATAATAACCTGATTTTGACATAATTTTAAATGCTTTACAGACATCTTTATGTAATACAGTTATAGATAATCCATGTCATGTGACTAAAGAAGAACTCGTATCTAAATTATTGAATTTTCTCGATACCGATGCCATCTTATTCCATTCAGAAGTAGATCTCTATTATAATGCATATTAATTTTTGAAATTTCGAATACTTATCACGGTCCTCTTTTCAGGAGGAAAACGAATTGCATAAACGTCAAATAAACCAGTGGAAACCTGTTATTGATTGGTTCAATCAACGATATAACGTGAATATTCAACCAGTTAAAGATATTTTCTGTAATTCTGCCGATGATCAAATTAAAGACACGTTAAACCGTCATTTAGCATCTTTCAGTATACCATGTTTACAAGGTTCGAGTTTTCTTTTTCTTTTTGTACTTTTGGGAATTTTTTCGATCAGTTGTGTTATTGCAGGTCTTTTATATGCTGTCGAAAGTCTGAAATCCCTAATTTTAGCCTTATGTTGTGTCGATCGTAAACTCAACGTAGAATCAGCAGTGCAGCTGTCTAGATTGGAAGAAGAGTTTCAAGTATGTTATCTTGTTATTCGTTAGCATACGTAGTAGAGCACTTTACGATGAACTAATTTCAAAAAATCATCAATTTGTAGACCGAAAGATGGGGCAGAGTAGAATGGAGTCATGACTTGAATATGGTTGATTTACAATCAAGAGTAGCAGCTGCAATAATATTCGTACATTTACACTTAGAATCATCGAAAACGAAATCTAAATAAATAAAACTGTTATTTCGTTATAATTTTCAATGAATATATTGTTCATCATGGCACAGTGATTAATACTGTTTACAATTAGCGCATAAAATCAACATCACAGATCACATTTTAAAAAAAATCGTCTTAAAAATAACGTTTAGATCGTTTTAATCGATATTTACAATGAACACAAGTTATCAATTAAAATACATAGTAATTTGGGTTAAAATCACAGCTTTTTTTCATTCATAAATGAAACAATGAGATTACAATTCGTCTTTTTCATTAAGGTGATGTCCTGGGAAAGACTCTTGTTCTGAGACGTGCTTCGCAGCTACCTCGACTAGTTTGAGAAATTCATCGACGTCGAATTTATAATTGGTAAATTTGGCGTGAGCTCCTCCTTCCCGTTGATTCTGTAGAAATTTCAAATTATGGAATAATTTATTCGAGAGATTGGAATTTTTAGTTTGGTCACGTCGACTCACTTGATCTTGCTGATACAATTTCAGTTGATCTTGCCAGGTTACATATTTTACTCCTCGTAATCTTGCTAAATCGTAGTAACAGCTCGGGTCTTCGCAGTTATATCTATAAATTGATAAAATGATGGAAAATTTTCGAATCACAAAAAAATGAAGTTTTAGTCACACTTACAACTCAAACACAGCTGCCCAGTCGGGTAAGAATAGTAAATGTGTTAGCCCAGCTCCGTGAATACTGATGAAGATATCTGTGTTACGAATTATTTTCAGCTGATCTTTGAACGGATAATTACGATCAAACACAACCTGAAATTAAATAAAAAATTAATTTTCACAGAACCTCGTGTTTTAAGTAGCAAAGAATCATATGTACCCTATTAACATCATAGCTGGTGTTGGCACTTAAAGCGTGCAAGAGTTGCCTCTCATTTAATACTTTTCGGTACATGGTGTCACGTGATAAAAATGTAACTTTGAATCGTTTATTGTGTCTTTTGAAAGAAGGTATGTCCAACCTGTGTAGAATAAATTTGGAGAACGCGTGAAATAATCCGCTTCGTTCGCATCCGCCGATCTAAAATCATAAAAACCATGTGAAAAAATCACCATTTCTAAGTAAACGATGAATATTACATTTTTCGACTGAAAAAACGTACCAAAGGAGTATTGTAATACAACCCAAAAATCATTCTCGGTAATAATGGAAATACTAAATTTTTGAAGCACACGGTTTGTCCAGCAAACGTTTTCAAATCCCAAATAGGATATTTAGTAAATGTATCAAAGGTGACGCTGAACGCAGACTGATACGTGTATGATTCCCAAATAAGAATACGTACGTTTCTAGAAAACGTATCTTCGTGTGATGAATTTACGTGTAAGGAAGCGTATAAATTGAAAAAATCGCAAAAGTGGTGGTACATGTTCACAGCTGGAATGCCATATTAAGGATTAGTATACAAAAAAAGGCAAGTACTATGACTACAAAACGAAAAATAACACCAACTAGCGTCAATTTTCATGATAAAGGTTGGTTCTTCTACGACAACGTCACAGTTATGAGGTATTGGACGTTTACGTAATGCAGTAAAATGTTGCAATTCGGGTCCCCAGGATTGTAACGGGCTTAAGTGATCGCATTCTTCTAATAATCTGGGTTTTTTAAAACTACCAACAAAAGTAAAAGCTGGATTAGTACCAAGAGCTTAAATCCGAACGAGTAATAACTTACTTGCAAAATCCTCCTATTTCTCCTTCTTTAAGTACATCCATTTTATACCGGATAGGTTCTTTACGAAGAGCTAAATTTGTGAAATTTACGAATATATTACGACCTCTACAGAAACGTAGATGATTTGAACATTCCAGCGATGAATCATCCTAAAAAAAGCATACATTACAGCGAAGAACATATCGAAGATTTGCGAATTTATTATAGAAATTACCTTAAATGATGGCTCACACATCATCACCATTTCGTTACGTTGATCTCGTACGAATCCAAAATCCGCTTGGTTGTAGAAAGTGCTAATTTGTTCCTTTTTTGATTGTACCCAACCATCGTACGAACCAGGACACACAGGTCGGTGATAGGAATTTGATGAATCGCAATCCACTTCATATCCCCAACAAGATTTCGATTTTTTATTACGCTAAAAAAAAGAAATAAGGGAGATTTTGAAGAGAATGTTTTTCGAAAAAATCAAACACTTACACATAAGTCATAGCTAGGGTTCTCCTTGCAATACTCTTGTAGGACGTTTTTATATGTGTTGAAGTAGTATGGCAGATGTTCCGATGGTATGTTCAAGTCGTCCAATTTATCACAGCTGATATAAGTAATGAAATATACAAAAATTACAATTTTACAAAGATAATTCATCGTATTTTATACACTGTACAGAGATTTTTAATTAAAGAAAAAAACACTACCGCAAGTACCCAGATATCTATCACAAACACATGTTATTTGGACTATATTTCACGACATTGAAGTATTTACTTATTTACAAAGGATTTTAAATTAAAAATGAAATTACACCATCATTTTCATATTTTTAAAAAGAACACGAGTTTAAAAATAATTCATTTATTTTGGTTTTGATTACGAAGCGTGGGAAAAGCGTGGGAACATTCAAATTTCCCAAATTTGGTAAACAAAAAGTCAAAAATGTCAAAAACATAGAACATTTTGCATTCGAAAAATTGACAACACTGTGACATTTTTTTGGCATTTTACGTTACATTTTTCATTTTTTCGTATTTTTGAAACGTCGCATCAATTTTTTTCCAACTTGGCAACATGAAAATCAGTGATAAACGATGAGATAGCTAAAAAATTTTAATAATTTTTTACAAATTTTCGCTGAGTATTCGTAATTTAAAAAGATTTAGATAGTTAATTATTTGTTAATTAATCGCCAAAATGCCCGATTATCTTGGAGATGATATGAGGAAGACGAAGAAAGGCGAAGATCCGGAAAAAGAAGAAAAGGAAATCAAAAGTAAGTTCATTGCTTTTGTTTCTACTCAGTAAGAAAAAGGGAATAAAACACCTTTTATAATGAGTTTGAATTAAATTTTATTCTTCTTGCATTATATTTGATTTCAGCACTCGATGAAGCGGATATTGCTTTACTGAAAACTTACGTAAGCACAGAACAGATGTTCGAAGTTGAACTTACGTCGAGCCTAGATTTTATCATTTGCCGGAGAACTACATTTATATCTTTTTACAGGGACAAGGCCAATATACTAAAATTATTAAGGTAGTAGAAGATGATATACAATCCGTTATTAAACGAGTGAACGAATTAACGGGCATTAAAGAGTCTGATACCGGATTAGCACCTCCGGCGTTATGGGATTTGACAGCTGATAAACAAACGCTTCAGAATGAGCAACCATTACAAGTAAGTGAATTTGCTCTTCAGAATACTATATACCGATTCGAATTCGATTCATCATTGATTTGAATTTTTATAGGTTGCTCGTTGTACCAAAATTATAAACGCCGATTCCGACGATCCAAAATATATAATAAACGTCAAACAATTCGCCAAATTCGTGGTCGATTTGGCTGATTCTGTCGCACCCACCGATATCGAAGAAGGCATGCGAGTTGGGTAAGTAAAATTTTTATATATTAATTCTATCTTTTGATATTTCTTGAATCCTGTACCATTTATAGCGTTGATCGTAATAAATATCAAATCCATATACCATTGCCTCCGAAAATCGATCCAACTGTAACAATGATGCAAGTTGAAGAAAAACCGGATGTTACATACTCTGATGTAGGTGGTTGTAAGGAACAAATTGAAAAATTACGAGAAGTGGTCGAAACTCCTTTGTTACACGTAAGACTTATTGCTAAAAACCGTGTATTATTTTTTTTTCGTACTATTCCAACTCTAATTAAATAACAATTTTAGCCTGAAAAATTCGTCAACTTGGGTATCGAACCACCCAAAGGTGTTTTGCTTTTCGGACCCCCGGGTACTGGTAAAACACTCTGCGCTAGAGCCGTCGCTAATAGAACTGATGCCTGTTTTATTCGTGTTATTGGATCAGAACTTGTACAGAAATATGTCGGCGAGGTAGGTAACTAGGTATCGCTCACCATAGCATGGAATAGTATTTGCTGTGTTCACGATCTATAATGTATGGAATCATTTTCAGGGCGCACGTATGGTTCGAGAATTATTCGAAATGGCTCGTAGCAAAAAAGCGTGCTTAATATTTTTCGACGAAATCGACGCTATTGGTGGCGCTAGATTTGACGACGGTGCCGGAGGTGATAACGAAGTGCAAAGAACTATGTTAGAATTAATCAATCAGTTAGATGGTTTTGATCCTCGTGGAAATATCAAGGTATACATTTATTTCTACGTGATCGATTACTCGATTTCTTGTTAATAATATGCTCGATTTAGGTCTTAATGGCCACAAATAGACCCGATACGTTGGACCCTGCTCTCATGCGTCCTGGACGTTTGGATCGTAAAGTAGAATTCGGCTTACCTGATTTAGAAGGAAGAACACATATTTTTAAAATTCATGCTAGAGCTATGAGTGTAGAAAGAGATATTCGATTCGAATTATTAGCCAGATTATGTCCTAATAGCACAGGTAACTTTCTTTATTCATTTTGTACCGACATCGTGGCCACGTTTTACCGATTAATTACTTTTTGTAGGAGCTGAAATCCGATCAGTATGTACGGAAGCTGGCATGTTCGCAATTCGAGCTAGGAGGAAGGTAGCAACTGAAAAAGATTTCTTAGAAGCCGTAAATAAAGTAATCAAGTCGTACGCTAAATTTTCGGCTACTCCTCGTTACATGACTTACAATTAATTTGTTCTCAAATCGTCGTCTGCCGAAAATTCTTCACAATATAAAAAGCGTGATTTTTTTCTTTCTTTTTAAAAATAAAATTATCATTTAAGTGATAGCAATTCTGCTGCTGTACGTGAATTATTGTTTTTTATTCAAATACATACATACAAATAACAAGTGTAAAAAGTTGAGTACTGATACATTGTCTACGGTTCCTTACGAAAAATTTTCATAAATTTTTGTCATCTTCCATTTCGTTCTAATTTCTCTTCATCTAATAAAAACGCTGGTCTAAAGTAGACTGAACCATTCTGATCGATTAATTTCAATTCTGAATTCGGCGTAGTGTTATTAACGCTTCCCAAAGAGGTATACCTAAATTAAGAACGTATTATAGAGAATATTCCAGTTTTTACAATAACGAATTAGGTCATTACCCTTGATCGTAAAGCGAACAGTAAGGTATGTTGGCACATCGCATAAAATTCCATACATCTATGTAGCTCCAATTTAGAATTGGGAAAACTCTCATAATTTTAGGCCAATCTGCATCTGTTTCTTGCATCGGCTTGAGATTTCCACTTTTGGGATCGATACTTCTTAAGCCAAGAAAACACGCCGATTTTCTTGGTTTTCTTGATAAATACTTTTCTAGTGAAGTTTTCATTGGTGTCGGCATTACTAGTAGCTCTGTATTAAGGTAACTAGAAAACATCGAAGGATATGAATAACTACGAGTTATAACGAAATATTGGTAGAACGAGACAACTGACTTTACTTGTATTTAATAAAATCAATGAACTGATCTAGTTCTGGAAACGAATGCTCGTCTTTAAAATAGACCAAAGTTAATGGCATCGGTTTGTTATTCTGTAAGCAATAACAGTATAACAAATTAAGCACTACGGTGCAGTCTTTGCCGCCATTGAATCCGATAAACGTCTCAGCAACAGAATATTTCGAGAAACAATCCTCTATCACCTGATTAAACAAAACAATTTTCGATAAAGCGATTAAATTTATTACATACAAATGAGAATTAACATTAATACAAATATACAATACGAAATTAATCTTCAATTAATATCACTCTTCTTTTGTTCATTAATTTTAAGTAATTGAGTTTTTAGAGAATCCAACTGATATAACTCGTCCATTCGAGCCTTGATTGAAACCATCTCTTTAAATCGTTTCTCCATATCGACCAATGCTTCAGTAGAAGTTTTATAATTCTTCAATACATCTAAAGTATCTATCAGCTGAGTATAATTGGAAGTAAATTCTTCTTCACTAGGTATCTTGTATAACTTGGCGATCGACTCGATTATTTCATTGAACTTTTCAACACGTTCGTAGTCCAGAGTAGGTTGCAAAGAATGACGAGAGACTGCTAGATAAGACGATTCCTTTTTCAACTTTTTTAAACGCGGTAGCTGCGGACTTTCTAAAGATTTCGTATCGTTAGCGGCAAGCGGAGAATTCGGCGTGGATTTTGATTTATCAGTATTTATTTGTTGAACGGTTTTGACAGCTTCTTCCATCTTACCAGTCACTTCTACCATTTTCGTGTACAAGTCAACGAATTCAATTTGAAGCGATTCTTCCTCTTCCATGAGTTTTTCAGCCATTTCATCTTTGGAATTTTGTAACTGTATTTCATGCACTTGTTTCTTTAATTTACGACATTCTCGTAATAAATTGATAGTTCGGTATCGAGGGTCTGAAATGACGGATTCATCCGAAATGCCTGTATTGATCGACATGTTGTAATATTCGCATGAGATGAAAGTTTACAACTGTTTTCAATGTAATAATATTTCGAAGTTCAAATTAAATTTTATAACCTAATTAACACAATATAAAAACTTTTTCCAAGTTTGAAATCTAAATCGTAAATCTCAATTTGAAGTGTTGAATTGAATTGTTGATAAAATTTTTTTGGCGGGTTTCGTCGCATGCCTCCGCCATAAAATTAGTGCCAGAAAACCACATCAATAGGTATAAAATGTAGGTTTAATTTTTCAATATTTAATTTTTTTTCGCTTTTCAGTTTTTAATATTTTTTTTTTTAGTTCAAAAATTAAAAAATCAAAAATTGAATTTAAACTTTTGATTTGAATGTTCCAATTTTTCATTTTCATTTTCACTATATATATCACTTCATCTCATCTTGATCGATTCAATATTATTGATTATTAATAATAGGCACAAAAAATTAGAACACCTTATCGGATGCCGGAAGGAGAAGTAAAAGTAGAACGTAGAACAGTGGTAGAGGTTGTTCCGAATTTCATCTTGAAAGAATATTACAGCTTTATGAAAAACGATAATATGTATTTCATTTATCAGCATTTATCATCCCATGTCTACGAGTAGCGCAAAAAAATTATCGGATGAAACTACTATAGACACAATAATTTTAAAAATAAACTACGAAATAAAATTTAAAAAAAGATTAAACACATACCTGAAAAGAATCTCGTATTCTTTCCGATAATTCGTAATTCATGGTAGATAGCCGATACATGAATTCGAAATCAGGTAGCTTTAAAGGAATGTGAACCAACAGCGAGGGTGAAATTTTCATCAATAATTCTTTCTCCGCATTTAAACAGTGCTCAAGTGATGTCGACTCGACAGTAATTTTAGTTTGGTAATCGCAGCGATCATCAGTACGAGGATAAGAACCAATCATTACGTGATCCTTACAGCGATCGGATACATCATTCAAAACACTAACAACGGAAATCTCATCAACATTTAGATAAATAACTCGATAGAAAAATTGAGTATCGTTATTTACGAAATGTTCACGTTCTAAATTGATGAAGGTTTTTTCCAAAAAATTCGGTATCCCAGGGAAATTGTAAACGTTGAATGTTTTCACAATAGGAAAATTCTTACTACCAGGTTCATTTAATTCTACGATCAGTACTTCAGCTTTGCGAGGTATTTTGACCAGTCTAAATCCTTCTTCGTCACCTTTGCATAAGTACCAATCGAAGCATTTTTTCATTTCTTTACTCAAGATTAAACTGGTATTGAATGCGGTGGCTACTGATTCATAAGTAACGTCGTCGTGAGTAGGTCCAACTCCTCCGCTTGTGACCACAATGTCGTATAGTTTTGAAAATAGGGCAATTTCTTCGGATAGTACTTTAACATTGTCGGGTAACGTACTAATTTTTTGGACCTTTACTCCTAAAGCTCGAAATCGTCTGCACAAGAAAGTGGAATTTATATCCGCCACGGTCCCGTTTAGGATTTCATCACCGATTATTATTATGCCAACAGTTTTCGGCATGGTAAATCTTGATTACTAAACAATGATTTCACTAAGGATTATAAGTATTGAAATTTAAATCACAATTAAAAACGGCATTTTCTATAGAGAGCGAACGAAATAAAAAATGAAAATATATAATTTCCTGAAGTTTTTGAAGTACTGATAACTTTTATCACTTCAAAATACTTATCACCGAACAATGTAGCCTTTACTATAAATATAAAATAAAATCATTTTTCTCGCAAATTTTTCCCCATAAAAAATTAAAAATACGAGAAAATACGTTAAGAAAAATTGTAAATACCTTAGTAATTACCGATTATAATTTCCCATGATGAACGGATGAACCCGATGAACGATGATTGATTAGACCATTTTTTTGTGATTTTTAGATTTTGTATTGGATATGTATTGGTAACATTGATTTGTTTTGAAATACCGCCATTTTCCATTGGATTCTGTTATTCCATGAAAATGGAAATGGAATTTCATTAGTTAGTCAATAGTCACGTTATTTCGCGGCCTTTGGTTGAATTTTTTACGTTAATGATGTGCATTTTATTTCGCGTCGAGAAAATTCCAATTTCCACTCAAATGATTCGGTAATGGATGCAAGATGCAAGGATTAATTGCCTAGTCTACAACACAAATCAACTTAATCCTGGTAAGCCGGCGTAGCCGTTTTGGTGTTTTGGAACCTTTTGTTATGATGATTGTGTATTGTGTTTCTTTATTCGATGTTGTGTGTTCGTGATCTATCGAAAATCTTACCTCGTAAGTAATTTAAGCATCATTAATCGAAGCTTCTTTCAGTTCTTTCTCTTTGATAAATTGATAATAATGCTCTTGAGTCTTGAACTTCGCGTCGCGTCGTAATAAATAAGTATTAATTCGAAAGAAGCCAGATTCAGTCTCCGTCTTGACATTTTATGAAAGATGTAGCATTTTTTCCTGACATTGCGGTGTTTTCGTTTTGAATGCAAATTGGTGAAGTCGAATTTGTTTTTGCTACGCTCACACACCTATTCTCGAATTTTTCCATGGGTAAGTCGTTGACGAATTGATTAGTGTTCTTTTGATTGTCGAAGCATGACTATACGAATGTCTGACGTAAAATTAATGCAAGTTTCTGTTTTGAAGGGACCGATATTGTTTTCAAGTCGATTTACATGAGTGTAAAATTCAAGCTAGACGTGATTGACGATTTTTAAAACTAATGGTTTTTCAAATTCGATAATTTGTTCAGCAGATGTGGGTTCTATGTATAGTATTTGAAAGTCCATTTAATGCTTATAAATTGGTCGTAATTTAGTATTTATTTGGTGAATTCGTACCAGATGTGTTTAAATCTGGTTATTTTCTCCTTAAATGGTCGACTTGTTTGAGCATTCTTGATCCAATGTGAATTGAGCATTCTTGATCCAATGTGAATTGAATTATCTAGAGTAAAGCTGGTTTATTTGCATTTTTGTCGTGATAGCCTGATCCCGTGATCCGAGATGAATAAATGGAATATGAGGAGGTAACATCAGCCCCCCCCCCAAGAAGTAAGTTACTGAAGTCCACAGCTTTAAGTGAACCTAATCCTGGAATCAATTTAGAATTTGAGTAAATGTGCTCACTGCTCGGTGAATTGTTGAAAAAAATTATGATAGAAAGCAAAAGCTACGGGGAGAACTGGGATATCGCGGATAATTTCTAGTTTTCTTTGTCTCTTGCAGTTGAATGAGTAGGTATGATTTTTATTGATTAGAAGAATTTACTTTTTAATAGTGAGAAGATGTTATTCGAATTGATGTAAGTATGAAATTATCAATTCATTATTTATTATTCATTTTATCAACACTGTCGATTGTTTCATTTGAAGAACATAAAGCTGGGTGAAATTTTCGAATCCTCACCTAATATTTTCTTTGGTCGCCATCTCTTGATATTTCCCCAATTTCAATCGAACTTCTTTCGATCGTTTGAACTTTAAAGTTGGATCTTATGTCAAGTTCATCTTCACCTTAGCAATTCAAGGATAAAATATGTTCAATAGTACCATGAAATACGCTTAAATGTGGTCTTTGAACATCATACAGTTCACTTCTTGGGGTTTTTATTGGTATTTTATTACATACCTTTACCTCCCTTTGGCTGTTACACAACAAATAATGTTTTTCATTTATTTGAGAACTTCAAGGAATGAATATTATTGTAAAATAAAATAATATATTCTCACAGCATAATTGAGTAATAATATAGGTATCACATATTAGTTAATATAATTACAACTTCAATACTTTATACTTTATGTCCTTCTACATTGTCATGGTAACTTATTTCTGAACCACCTGTTGCTGGTTTGAGAAATTGTGAA
Source organism: Trionymus perrisii (assembly GCA_900050545.1). Lineage (NCBI taxonomy): Eukaryota > Metazoa > Arthropoda > Insecta > Hemiptera > Pseudococcidae > Trionymus > Trionymus perrisii. Next base: position 3,432 of record FIZV01024774.1, on the reverse strand, counting down.
GCAACGTCTAACGTAGGAGTTGCATTTTCGTTTTCGATTCCAATTGGTGGCAATTTAGGAGATAGTTTGGCATACATACCCGACGAGAAAGGAGCTTTTGGCCCTGATGATGTTGCAGTTTCATTTTCTATTCCAATTTGTAGCAGTTTAGGAGATACCTTGGTGAATAGATCCGATGAAAGTGGAGCTTTTGATTCTGCCGATGACGTCTGATTGATTTCTTCTGGCTTGGAAGTATCGTGCTGTTGTAGTAGTTGAGGTATCGTTATTACTGAATCATCTGGTTTGTTTTGTGCTTTCGTGATTTCTTGATATTTTTTCAATTTGTATAGAGCTTGTTTTAATCTTGTGTAGTTGAACTTAATCTTGAGTTCATCTTCAACCTGTAATAATATTATCCATTTTTGTTGCTGTTTCTGTAGGTCTAAATTGTACATTATGAGCTGTCGACTTACTTCTTTTACTTGCTGCAGTAGTACGTTGGAGTCAATGGTACCATTGGAAGTTTCCATTTTTTGTAGAAGTCTTTTCCAGACGTTTTTATGCAATCCTTTATCGCGGGAATTTTCCAAGATGGCCACGTCTTCGTTGTTCATCTTTTTCAATAAGCCTGAAATCCTGATTGGAAAAATTCATCATTAGCGTGCCCTGTTTCTGGCTCGAACTCTTCTTTGTTCGTTTGCTTCGTGTGGGGCATCGTGGCACCGACAACACTCCCAACTACTCACCTTTCGATTTGACTGGAACCGTTGGATTGTAATCCATCTACACTAACGTTGAAAGTATCTGTAATTAATCCCGAATCATATTCATCGGATTCCAGGTCTTCTTCGGTTGGTATCCTTTGAGCGGATTGGTCTTTACAAGATGCGCAGTTACAGTCGTGTATATATTCGACGTATTTGGTTAAATTTTGGTTCTTGAAGTTGCCTTCGCTACATTCCAAAGTTACCTAAGAACCCATCGTTGATTTTATTTTACCAGATGAATCGTGGTGGAGATATTTCGACGATCGATGCTTACTTTTTTCCACGTTGTGTGACCAGGTTGGCAGGAATCGCAGTAAGGAAGTACGTCTCCGGGGGTATCTGGCACAGTTCTTGGTACGATGTAGCTGAAGCAAGTACCGACGCAAACGTTGTTGTCCATTTTTACAGTATTACATCCTGGATGTCCGACAACCTGAACTATGGCTGTAGTTTTACACCAAGAGTGCTTGTCCGGGTATAATACGATATTGTGTATCTGCAAATAGTGGCTAGTTTAATTCCTCCAGGAAAATATTACGAGTAATTTGTGCCATACCACTGGTAATGGTAGAATTACAGTTTTAATGTATCATTGACAAATATGCTAATGAGAAAGGCCTCACCTTATGTTCTCTATTCTGCTGAGGCTTCGACGTACTATTACCATAGCTAGTGCGTGCCAGAATTCCAACCATAAATATCGTACAAACGATATAATTCATTTTGTAAAGCTCCGACGGCGATGTTTACTCGACCTGTTCAATCATCTTGAAATTTATTCGTCTATTTAATTATACAATTATCGTTCTCTTATTCTATACCAAACCAGACAGACGATTTGAGTTTGAAAATTGCATTTAACCCATTGGTACCCACTTCTCTGGGAGTTTTGTTCTCGAAAATTTTTGTTTACCTATTTCTCTGCACTGGTATGAGCACGATGAGGCACTAGGTCATGCTTAATATGCGGTTGGCCTTCGTGTAAGTTTGGCTAAATACTCGTTCCATCAAACTATCCGCTCCGAGTATGTATTAAATTTTTCCTCAGTCTTTTCTAGTTTTACACTGGCAATTCTTTTCTTTTTTACAGAGAGATTTTTCGAGATTTACTTTTTATGCAATTTTGAACTCGGTGGTGGAAAATTTTATTACTAGTTTTGGTTTGATATTTGATCCGGAATGGAATTAAAAAAATTGATAATTTCATTTTTATGTTTCAATTAGTTCGATAATAATTATTTTAAAATTAATTATTAATCGATTTAAATCTTACCTGTATCAATTACGAATACGAAAAATAAAAACTTTCAACACCCGAAATTTAAAGATGAAATAATTTTTTTATAATTTTTAATTCACAAATATATCATTTACAAAATTAAAAAAAAAAAAAAAAAAAAAACTGGATTCGCGAAAAATTATAAATTGACAAATTTCACATCTCATAAACATAAAAGAAGATCAATTAGGAAATCACGATCGCATTAAAATCGGCTACTTCCTTCTTTCGTGGTTCACACACAGGTGACGAGCACTTCGCTCGATGGTTATAAGTAAAAACTTGGGATAAAAAAGTTTTTAGCGAATACTGACTGTATAGCCAGGATGGTCATAAGTGTACGCGTGGTAGTAGGGGCATCTGATTCAGAACTGGTCTTAGAGTTCGTGTTTCATTATTAACATTTTATCTGCGATAACATCTGTATACTTATATACGGTCGCACCCAATGCGACGTACCACCTCAACCCGTTGATTTGATTCACAGGCCAGATAAGAGCCTTAGACGCGTCTGAAATGAATGGTGCGCGCGGTGATCTTTGGCGCTTGAGGGGAAACCCGGCGAGGTTATTTGGTTGAAGAAAAAAAATGATAATTTATGCGATTTTCTTCGCATAAACGTTTAGTGTTACGTTCTGCGAACAAAAAGTTATGTACCGCCTTTTAGGTGTTGAATTTTTCTATGCACCGGTGCCTCATTCGCGTTTCCAGTTCTTTGATAAATCTTCGTGGCATTCTGCACCGATCTCACCGTGGAATTGCATCGCTCTAGAAGGCAACATGTGAAGTGTCAGCGTGGGCGGAATTTCAACCGGTTCGGTTTTGTTACCGGAGACGAAACTGTAGCAGGTGAAGGGTGTGGTCTACCTTTCATGCAAATTTTTTCAAAATTTCATCTTGAAAATTCAACTAATTATAAAAATTTCTCAGAGTTTTTTCTCGTTTACTTCAATTTATTCATAAATTTTCCAATTTTTTGAACGTTGAACAAAACTTCTGTAGTTTTCCTTTTCAGTAATAAAAATATGGAGGGGTGAACCAAACCAGTTTGTCGAGGCCCCGGGAGACATTTTGAAAATGCCAACTACAAAATCATTAACAGCCAACTGCAAAATATATAATATTTTCAAAAAAGATCTGAAAATTTAACTACATCATTTTCAAAAAAAATTTTGAAGGCCAACTTGTCAAGTCTGGTGGATTTTTGAAACCCGAAAAAAGTTCAAAATTAGGAAAATTTTCAATATTAGATCAATTTAGATGAAAAGTTTGAAATTTGGTGGTTCTTAAAATTGAATTCATACATGTTAAAGTTTGATAAAATTTCACAATTTTTATATTTTTTGTATATCATTGAAAATTAGTTAAAATTCAAAAATTTTCAAGTAAGAATAATGTTTTAAA
>FIZV01024763.1:0-11730 GCA_900050545.1 Trionymus perrisii | reverse complement strand
AAGAGCCAAGTTTTTTTTTACTTATACACTTAATAGATGTGACGCTTCAGTTGAAAGAATTAAATATACAATAGAAATTAAATTAACCAAAAATTACAAAAAATTGAAAATGACCATATTGACAAAAAATACAAAAATTGCAAAAATGATTAAAATTACTAAAATGATAGGAATGTCAAATGTCATAGAATATACAAGAATTGCAACAACGACGAAGTGGACAAAAATTACAAAAGTGATGTACAAAAGTCACCAAAAATGAAAAAAAGAGGAAAGTCACTAAAAGTAGAAAAATTACAAATGTCACAGAAAATAGAAAAATGGCGGAAAATATTAAATAGACAAAAATTACAATAACAGACAAAAATGATTGATATAGTACGAATAACGCAGTGTCCCTGAAAAGTTGAAAATAATTACAAAAATGATAAGTGACACCGAAAAGTCAAAAATTTTATAAAAAACAGAAATAACAAATATCACAGATGACTAGAAAATGATGAAAAAGGCAAAAATACAAAACCCACAGGAAGTACAAAAGTGACAGAAATGACAAAAAATTGAGATTACAAAATTTCACTGAAAAGACAAAAACTATAACAATGACGGAGCGTTACTGGTGTCACAGAAAATTTGAAAATTGCAAAAAATATGAAAACTTCATAAAATAGAAAAGTGTCAGGAACTACTAAGAAGGCAAAATTTACATCGAAAGAAAGACAAAAAATACGGAAATGACCTCTGTGGACAATATCATTGTGAAGTCAAAAATCATAAAAATGACAAAGTGTCACCAAAAAGTCAGAAATTACAAAAGTAACAGAAATGACAATGTCACAGAAAGTATGGAAAATGTGTAAATGGCAAAATAATAAAATCTACAGAGAATTGTAAAGTGAAAGAAACTATTCAGAAGTCAAAAGTTACAATAGTGAAAGAAATGACAGAAATGGTAAGAATAACAAATGTCACATATCGCTCAAAAATTGTGACTGACCAAAACTGAATGAAAATCACAGGAAATGCAAAAGTAGTGAAAATCATCACTAGATAATGTCATTTAAAAGATAATAAAATCAAAGAATTGACAAATATCATAGAAAATATGGAAATTACAAAAATTACAGCATTAATAAGCCTTGCAAAAAACTTGAAAATTGTGTAAATGGCAAAAAAGGTATAAACCACAAAAGTGACAAAAGTTACAATATTAACAAACAGAACAGAAATGTTGAAAATTGTGAAAATAATAAAAAAGATACAAACCACTGCGAAACAAAAGTGACAAAAGTTACAATATTGACAGAAAGGAAAAAAAATTATCAAAATGGCAAAAACGTCAAATATCACAAAAAAGTGAAAAATTACAAAAATGATGGAAATGACAAATCAGACAGAAAAGTTGAAAATGTGGAGATGATGAAAAATATGAACCACTGCGAAACAAAAGTGACAAAAGTTACAATATTGACAGATAGGACAAAAATTATCAAGATGGCAAAAACGTCGAATGTCGCAGAAAAGTCAGAAATTGCAAAATTGGCAAAAATGACAAGTCTTACAAAAAACTTGAAAATGGTGAAAATGACAAAAAAGATATGAACCACCGAAAAACAAAAGTGACAAAAGTTACAATATTTTTGCAAATGGCGAAAATTATGAAAATGGCAGAAATGATGAATCTGATGGAAAAGTTGAAGATTGTGAAAATTATGAAATAGATATAAACCTCGGGAAAACAAAAGTGACAAAAGTTACAATATTGACAAAAAGGACTAAAATTAATGAAAAGGCAAAAAAGTCAAATGTCACTGAAAAGTCTAAAATTGCAAAAATGAACAAAATGAAAAATATCGTTGAAAATTTGGAAATTGTGATAAGGAAAAAATTAAAATCAAAAATTTCCCAAAGTGCAAAAGTGATAGCAATGATTAAGTAGGAAAAAATTACAATATTGACAAAAAAGTGATGATTAAAAAAATAGAAAAAATTATCCATGTCATGGAAAATTTGAAAAAAAAAATTACAAAATTATGATAGAAATAATTATTACTGAAACAAATAATGAAAATGATAGAAAATACAAGTGGCAAAAATAATGATACAGACAAAACTGACAGAAATGACAAATGTCATAGCAATGACAAAAACCACAGAATAGACAGAAAACACAAAAGATACAAAATATACAAACAGTTGCAAAAATAAAAGAAATTGAAAAAACGTTTGAAAATTTCAGATTGCAAGAAAAAATGAAAATTGAAAAAACTAAAGTACCTAAATAAAACTCGAAAAATTGAAAATGAAAATAGAAATTTAAACTATGCTACTTCCAAAATCATCCCATTAAAGCACTCTCGAAAATGTTACGAATAATTAGACCTCTAGTCGAGCCCATAAACTTACCAGTCACGACCACGTGACCAGCATTGACCATGTTGTACCTGACCGTCCTCACCTATAAAAATGAAAGTTCGATAATCTGAAAGAATAAACAACAATTTAACTTGCTATCGCCAGAGTCGAGAGAATTGCGAGAGATGAAAAAAATCTATGTTAATTTTATGACGATCTTGTCATGTCATAGAAAGATCCAATCAAAGTATCAACTTTTCCATTTCGCAAACACTAAATACTCTATCCACATTGTGGATGTTTAATGAAAAGGAAAATAAAAATAGGTTGTAAAACTTGTACATGGTGCGTATTTCTATTGTAGTCTTGATTTTATTACTTACTCGAGATAATTTATGCGTTCAAATAACGGAATTGGTTCGATTTTTCGCGCACCTATCACCGATCGAGTGTCTATAACTTGGAAATTTCAAGATGTTGAGCTCTTCGATCCGATTCGTTTGTTGTTTTCAACCATGGGTATTGGATCTGGGTGTTTCGTATTTGTACTATAAATGGAATGTTGCCTCGATTGTAAATAATATTTCTGTCCGTTTATGTATTTGAATACCTCTCGCGAGACAAGCAATGTGTGGGTTTATCGATTCTAGTTTATTTTTTATTTACGAGAGAATGGTTTCTTTTTTCCCGAATCAATTTTTAGATTAAAATTTACGACGTGTTTGAAATAAAAAAAATAAATAATTGAGATAATGAGAAAATGAAAAAGATCGCAGGAGCCAAACGGAGTTCAAGTTATCATCGCTTCATGACGGAAGATTAGATACGTCTAGCGTGATTTCCACGCAACGAGGATAAGGTTTTATCAACCCCTTCTGTGGAAGCTTCTGGCTCGTAGACAGTCGTATAATTTTATTACTCGTAAAAAATACCCTAGTCTAGAGGTGAATGGGAAAAGAGGGTCTTGCGTTTGGTTCTAAGTACGTATGGGTGAGTATTGATATGGCCTAGAAAAAATAACCCTTATCTTGGGTTCCTCTTGATGACCTGGTTACACCCTTTTATTTCTGTACAAATCGTTCATAGTGCACTTGTTGCGATTGCCGAATAAAAATGTGAATGGGAGAGGGTGCCAGATGTGTTGATTGGAAAAATATGGTTAGTTAATGAAATTGCATTGGTTAGATTTAATTCGCGAGCACTCTCTTCCCATCTTCCATTTTAAAAATATTTTTTGCTTTAAACGAACTGTAATGTAAACCTTGGAGAAAACAATGTCAAATTTTACAAAAAAATAAAAAATAGAAGCACTACACAAAATATAAAAATTACAGAAATTACAAATATTGCAAAAAAGATGTGACAAACGGGACAAAAATTTGAAAAAAACAAATTTCACAGCCAAGATGAAAATTCTATGTTGACAAAAACAGCAAATGTCACAGAAAAATTCAAAATTGTGAAAATGACAAAGAATATGAAAAACTCGGAAAATACAAAAGTGACAGAAATGGTTAAGCCGACAAAAATGACTAGAATGGCAGAATTTCAAATAACGACAGTTATGACAAATGTCACACATAAAAGACAAAATGGACAAAACTGCCTAATATTATCAATAAGGATCAAAATGACAGAAGAGATATAAATTACAAGAGTGACAGAAATGATAAATGTAGCAGAAATTACTATGCAAACAAATTGTAATGACAGAAAATAGTACAAAAATGGCAAAAATTGAATATTCAACTGAAAGACAAACATGTTTAAATTGACACATGGCGCAAGAATGGCCGAAAAAAGAAAAATGACAGAAATGAGAAATGTCACAGAAAGATTGTATTTTAAGAAATGGCAAAAAATGTGAAAGTTACAAAAATATAGAAAATACAAAAGTAGCCGAAATTCACATATTAAAAAAATTGTAATTTTGACAAAGTACAACATTCGCAACATGACAGAAAATTAAATGTCATAAAAAGTACGAAATTGACAAATATGACAAAATTCTGCCAGTTTCAAAACAAAAATTGGCAAATATGAAATAAATGTCAAAATGTCATGTCAGTGGCAAAACAGCAGAACAAAAATGTACCTTGATGTGAGGACAAAAAATACAGAATAGATACAAAATTTCAAAGATCTCAAAAATTCAAAAAATTATAAATTTTCTATTTTTGCCACATTTTCTGATTTTTTTTCTTCGTGACATTCATACTTATTTTGTCTCTTTGAAAATTTCAAATTTTCTGTCACATATGTCATTCTGGTTTTTTCGTCATTTTTTTGTTTCTCTGATTTTCATATTTCTTGTCATTTTACAAATTTTGTATTTTTGTCACGTTTGTCATTTTTTGTCATTTTTGTTTTACATGTTGTGATTTTCATGTTTTTGTCACTTAATGAATTCCGTATTTTCTGTGACATTTGTTATATGTTTTGGTCCTTTTTTTCTCTTTGTGATTTGCATATTTTTCGTCACATTTGTCATTTTTGTTTTTTCAGTCACTTTTTTTCTCTTTGTGCTTTTCATTTTGGTAACTTTACAAATTTTGTATTTTCTGTGACATTTGCTGTTTTTGTTTTTTAGTCACTTTTTTTCTTCTCATTGTGATTTTCATATTTTTTGTCACTTTCCAAATTCTATTTATTCTGTGACATTTGTAAGTTTCATTTTTGTTCCCTTTCTTCTGTTCATGATTTGAATATTTTTGTCACATTTGTCATTTTTGTTATTTTAGTCACTTTTTTTCTCTTTGTGATTTTCATTTTTTTGTCACTGAACAATTTTTATATTTTCTGTGACATTCGTCATTTTTGTTTTTTAGTCACTTTTTTTCTTCTCTTTGTGATTTTCATATTTTTTGTCACTTTACAAATTCTGTATATTCTGTCACGTTTGTCATTTTTTCGTTCACGTGTGTCATTTTTGCATTTTCTGTCACGTTTAATCTGATACAAAGAACAAAAATTACAAAATAGTTTTTTAAAGTGATAATGATGAGAAAAACAGAACTTTCAATTCTTCAATTTTTTTGTGCCTTCGATTAGTCTTGCAGGTTTCAATGTTGACCTTTGTCCACCTCGTCATAAAACGAAAATTTCGTTCGTGTAGGATGTTGATCTCTCGTACCATAGCTGAAAGTTCACAACACGGTACAATTTTAATAATTTATCATACCGTTAAATATCGTTGACCAGGTCCAGGCTATTGACCATAAAGTACACACACGTTTATAAAGATAGAGCGAGCTACGCAGTACATTCGAGGAAAACGAACGACGATTTTATGAATTTATTGAGTAATATTTCAACTACTCTCGGATGACTGGAGACTTGTCGAGAGTGTACCTCTATAGATATATTGGCGAGATTGGAAAGTGCAAATATAGTACTCACTCGTATTTAAAAACTGGCCAAGGTGTCGTAAAATTATCTTTCGATCTTGAGGTACATTGTCTGCTACATTGTTGCATCAAATCGTCCATTACAAGAGTAGGTATATACTTAGTACGAGTTTGTAGTATAGTGAATGCATTCACCATAACTTATCTAGGTATTAAATAAGAATTGGATTGGAGACGAGGTCGAGGAGTCATATACTCGTAGAAGGAAAGTAAACGCAGTCTTAGGTACCTATATCGTAAAATAATAAGTTGGTATTATGTATTCGCTATAGTGTTTGTACTCGACTAAAGGATGAGTTTTATTATCTCGTGAGTACCTGGGTATAGTATAGCTCTGAAATTAACTAACTATATAGACATAGGAGAAAGAAAGCTATTATGTAAATTACTGCAAGTTGGAAAATTCCCGTTAGAATGGCGCATGGCTCACGCAGAACGTTATTTTTCTTCATTTTATTTCATTTTTTTCGCTCGTGAATTCTCGTACGTATGTGGTAAATTTATAGATACTCGTGTATGGCGTTTATGCGGAAAAATTGTATCCATCGCCAGAGTCACTCCGTGGTCCGTGGTCTCCGGTGTAATTAAAATATTATTAAAAGAACGATGACGTGTGATAAGGCTGATGGGTGACGAGGAAGAGGGTATAATATGTTATTTTTTAATTACACGTTATAATGCGACCGTATGTGATATGTTTCAGGGTTACTTGGATGAATGGAGGAACGACGGTAATTGCGCCTTATCTAGCGAACAAATCAACGATCTGTTTGGTAATATCGAAGAAATATATCATTTTAACAGGTACGTATATTATCTATATCTCGCGAGTCGACCACAATTAAGTGTTTGTAAGTACCTGTAGGCGAAGACGGAGATGGAGTGGGGGGAGGATTCGCTTGCGTATGCGAAATATCTCCTCTGAAGTTCAAGTCTCCAGCCTTGAGGAAGGGGAAAAACTAAAGTGTATTTTTACGTGTTTAGTTATTTTCTATTTTTATTCGTAGATGCTTCCTGTGGGAGCTAGAGCAATGCGGACAGGATCCCGTGAAGATAGCTGAATGCTTTGTGCAGAATAATTGTAATTTTTCCATTTACGCCGCGTATTGTACGCATTATCCTAGGTAAGGTATTCATACGTATATGTTTAATAATCGTAGTAAGTCGAATTTGAGATATTTTGGGAACACATTATATGAATTGTAGGGATTGATGATTTTTGAGGAGTGGACGAGTTTGTGGAGTTGAGGTCCCGACAAACAGTATGTAAGCTAAACCCGTGACGATTCTGAGAGGATAAATACATATAGGGAAGGCAGAAAGTTGATACATTATAGTGTCACTTTTTCAAAGGGATTTCTCATGAAATAAATTGAAAATTCAACTTTTTGAAGAACTGTACCATTTTTTTTTAAATTCTAGGGTTAAAGGTTCTTTAAAATTCAATTCTTTACCACATTTTCAAAATTTATTGAATTGCCTTAAATTTCAAAATTTTCAAAAGTTATCAAATTTCCCAAAATCTTTACATTTTCTAAAATTTTCTAATTCACAAAAATTAGTGATTTTTGAAAAATTGCGGAATTTTAAAAAATCATTACCTTTTTCAAGAATTGTTGAATTTTTCAAAATTGACAAAATTTCCCAAATTGATAAATTGTCTAAAATTTACCAATTTTTCAAAGTTTACAAATTTTTTTAAATTGTCAAATTTTTTAAAATTGACAACCTTTAAAATTAACAAATTTTTTAAAATTGATAAATTTTACAAAGTTGATAAATTTTACAAAATTGATGAATATTACAAAATTGATAAATATTACAAAATTGATAAATATTACAAAATTGACCCAATTTTACAAAATTGACCCAAAATTGACAAATTTTACAAAATTGACAAATTTTACAAAATTGACAAATTTTACAAAATTGACAAATTTTTCAAAATTGACCAATTTTTAAAATTGACAAATTTTTCAAAATTGATAAATTTATCAAAATTGACAAAATTTACAGACAAATTTTTCAAAATCGACAAATTTTCTAAAATTGCCATATTTTCTAAAATTGTCATATTTTCGAAAATTGTCAAATTTTCTAAAAGTGACAATTATTTTAAAATTGACAAATTTTCTAAGTGACAGTTTTTTTTAAATTGACCTACTTTTCAAAATTGTCAAATTTTTTTAATTATTGAATTTTCTAAAATGGAAATTTTTTTAAAATTGTCAAATTTTTTTAATTAACAAATTTTCTAAAATAAGTTGACAAATTTTCAAAAAGTGGAAATTGTTTTTAAATTGTCAAATTTTTAAATTGACAAATTTTCTAAAATAGAGAAATGTTTCAAAATTGTCAATTTTTTTTAAATTGACAGATTTTCTAAAATTAGCAAACTTTTCAAAATTGAAAAATCTTTGACTAATTTTCCCAAATTGACAAATTTTTTAAAATTGACCAATTTTTTGAAATTATTTAAAATTGACAAATATTTCAAAATTTACAGTTTTTCAAAATTTACAAATTTTCTATAATTGAGAAATTTTTCAAAATTGACAAACTTTTTAAAATCAACATATTTTTTTAAATTATGTAACAAATTTTCCAAAATCAACTAATTCTTCAAAATTGACAAATTTTCCAAAATTGACAGATCTTTCAAAATTGACAGATTTCCAAATTGATCAATTTTCCAAAATTGGCAAATTTTCCAAGATTTACAAATTTTCCAAAATTGACGAATTTTTCAAAATTGACATATTTTCTAAAATTGACTAATTTTTAAAAAAATTTTCAATATTTCATTGAATTTTTGATATTTTGTTTTTTAATTCTTAATTTTTTTCTCAAACTGTCATTTTTTGATCTTGATTGGTAACTTCACTTCAAGGAACCCTATTCTGCCTTTAAATAAGTGGTAATTCCAAGAATAATTTGTATTTGAAATGGTGACACTGACGTGTCATAACTGATTATATTTCTTCTACAGTCTCAGATTTAAATGATGAAAATTTTGGGCTAACCACATAAACACATTAGAGTGGAAAAATAAAGGAAAGATGAAAATAGAGTAACAGACTATAGAGGTGCATTCTCCCTTATGTAGTCAAATGAAAGACGCGATATCCACTAGAGATTCCAAGGACAACTAATAACTAATAAGTAAAATAGATACTCACTTTTGATGTTAACGCGGGTCAGGAATTATAGTAGGCTACAAACACATTGGAACTTAAAAGGGTATAGAACGTACTGGCGGCGTGGCCGACTATTGTTGTCATTTCTAATTAAAAATTGGTTCCAAATATGACGTGAACGTGATGTGGATGTCTCTAGAGTACGAAGAGGCGCGCTTAGCCTGGCGACCTTTTTCTTGTATAGGACGATTATTTTACGCGAGTAAATAATAATAGTAATATGTAATTGTTTAACCAAGGCTATCGATTGTAAATTGTTTAGAAAAATAATTAAACCGGAATTTATATTTGTGTTGTGATTGTCGGTTCCGCAGATCGATGAATATCTTGACCGAATTGATGAGGCAGGAAAAAACCGCTCATATATTTCGCGAACGTCAAATCTCGCTGCATCACACTCTGCCCTTGGGTTCGTACCTTTTGAAACCGGTGCAAAGGATATTAAAGTACCATTTATTGCTTCAGGTATGTTATTGTGTTATACGAGCACGTGCAATTTTGGTAAAATATGCATATTCGATTATTAGAATGTATTATATTGTATTTTTCAATTCGTAGAATATGGTAAAGCACACGCCGCCGGATACGGTCGGATATAATGACATAACGGTCGCTCTGTCCACGATGACTGGTATAGCCCATCATATAAATACGATGAAACGTCGCCACGAGCACGCGATCCGAGTACAAGAAGTGCAAAGCTTGCTGACCGGTTGGCAGGGGCCGGATTTAATCACATTCGGCGAACTGTACGCCGAAGGATCGTTCAGGATATCCGGAGCGAAAGCCCTAAGGCACGTGTTCCTCTTCGAGCATATGCTGCTGGTGACCAAAAAGAAAGAAGCCGGAATATTGAACTATAAAACTCACATATTGGTAAGATTTTTCGAGTAGGATTACTTTTAAGGCATATTTCACCTTTGTACTGGATTGAGAAAACAACTCATCTACTCTACCTATTGATAACTAAGTGTGGATATCTTGATTTTTACAGTGTTCTAATTTAATGCTGGTCGAATGCATCCCAAAGGAAATGCTGAGTTTTCAAATTATACCTTTTGATAATCCAAAGATGCAGTTTACCGTTCACGTGAGTTTAATATTTTTATTTTCGTACAATTTTAGCTCAAAATCTCAACAGCGCTGAGCGTGATCGCAAAAGCGATGTCTGAACATGATAAAGGGGGAATTCATTTCCGTGGTCGGTTCGGCTATAGGTCGTTTCCCCGCCCAGCGTACTCCCGATTTATGCATTATTTTCGAGCGAAATATTTTTCAACACAAAAAATCGAGATATGTGTCCATGCTGAATTCAAATTTCTGGTCGGTTTTTTTCTAAGCTCATTTTTTGACTAATTTCGGGCGAATATCTTGGCAACGGTGAGCCGAAGCCCGAAACCGATGTCGGATTCAAACCGGCGACCTCGAATTAGTAAATTACCGCATTTATCTCGATTTTTTTGGAGGCTCAAAAAATGGTCAAAATCGCTAAACTATAGCCTTGCCATTTTTTTTTTGAGCAAAAATCAAAAAACTTTTTGTCCGATTTTAACACGTGATACGTGTAGATGGGGGTATTTTGAGCTGAGAAATTCATTTCCGGGTCGGTTTTGCCGTAGGTTGCTTCCCCACCCTACGTACACCAGATCTATGCGCCATTTTTGAGCGAAATTTTATTTTTCTAAGCAAAAAATCGAGACAGGACTTATAGCATCTTATAGTTGCTCGAACTCGCTGCTTAGTGCTCGAAGTTCCCTTTAGCTGCTCGTCGCTCGTAGCGGCTCGTAGCTTGTCGTAGCTGCTGCTCTTAGTTGTTCGTAGCTCCTAGTTGCTGTTCGTTGAACCTCGCAGCTGCTCGTAGTTCCTTGTAACTCCTCGTAGTTACCCATGGCTCCTCGTACCCGCTCGTACCCGCTCGTAGTCGCTCGTAGCTGCTCGTAGTTCCTCGTACCCACTCGTAGCACTTTGTAGCTTTATTTTTTATAACTCCAACCTAGTTGAGATGACTCAACTTGAACGCTACCTCAAGAGGTGGTCCCCTATCACTCAGGAGGGTTCATCATCATTGTTTCCCTAACAAATTTCTATCACACCAATACCTTTTTGGCAGGGATCTTAACCGAAACCGGGAAAAATAACAGCGATGGTTAACGGTTACGGTAATTCAGCTCGAAAATAATAAATATAGGTTAAGGTAATGGTTAAAGGTTACGGATTACGGTAACAGCAAAAAATACCGGTTACGGTTGAAAATAACGGTTAAGGTAATTTTTTTCGTGCAATACCACCCTGTTTTCAACGAAAAAAAAAAAAAGAATTTAGAATTTCATTTTCATTGGTGATTGGTGATTTTTTTTTACTATTTAATGAAAAAATTAAAAAATAGCAACTTTTTAGACATTGCGAGTAGATAGAAACGTCAAGCAACAGGTTTTACCAATGTCAAAGAAAAAAAAATACCATAACCGAAATGAAATGTTTCGGTAACGGTTACAGGTTACGGTTATGAAATTTTAAAATATTGGTTATGGTAATTGGTTACGATAAAAATCTTCCAAATTTCGGTTATTTTACCGGTTAAAAATTGATTACGGTTACGGTTACGGTTACGGTTTCGGTTCCGGTTAGCATCCCAGCTTTTTAGTTTATATGGTGTGTGTGATTTTGAGCCAAGAATTTTTTAAAAAAATCATAAGTTTAACCCCTTATGATTTTGGCGATTTTTTGAGCCTCCAAAAAAATCGAGATAAGTGTCGTTTATGACTAATTCG
>FIZV01024723.1:0-10409 GCA_900050545.1 Trionymus perrisii | reverse complement strand
AAAAATTGTCAAATTTTCAAAAATTGTCAAATTTTCAAAAATTGTCAAATTTTCAGTACTTATTGCATAAGCTGCCACTTTTTTAGGAATATGTAGGTATTAAAAAAAAATCACCCCATTGGCACCATGTGCACTAAAATCTCAAAAAGTGTCCGCCCTTTTACTACACTCTGTATATTTCATTCAATTCTATTGGTGCAAAATTTTCTATCAGGATAAGCAGTGAAGAAAAATTATTGGTGAAAATACGTTTTTATTTTATTCCAATATGTACTTAATGTAATGATATGGTAAATCTATAATCTTTATATTTCGAGAATTTTTTAGATCATAAAATATTAACAGGAAATTATAAACCTATTATTACATCAGGCAGTACGTACTGTCCTATATTGTAGGTATTAGACATATCTCCATTCGTGTCGTGTAACTTATTAAATATTCATAAAATTTGCTATACTGGCGTTTTATTTTCCCCCAAAAACAATCAATTCTTCGAATCTATACTGTGTACATTTAGACTACTAAAAGCTCGCAAAACAAATATTGCTCCGTCACGTAATCCGCTCTGTAGATATTTTAAATTTATTATGAATTTTTCTGCTTCATATAGCTAATTTAGGACGGCTAAAACGTGTCTGAGTAATTAGCGCAATATTTTAAAGACCGCGTTGGAACTTTTAAAAATATCGAAAACGCCTCAGCAAGCGATACGATAAATTGCGTTAAGTAAGATCGATTACGTTTCATTCTGGGAAACCCCCGACGAATTGTTTTTTAACAATTTTTTTCTCTACTGTGAGAAAAAAAAACATACGCTGTGTAAGAAGCACTTTTCTCGGTATAAAAGGCACGATTACTCGCTGTGTTTTATTTTTCGTTTTTTTTTTTTTGTTTTTTTGGCTGAAGTGGAAGTTTTAGAAATTATGCGTACCAGCATTTTAGTGTATCCTAAAATTTTCATCAGCCGCGAGGATTTGATAAATGGAGTCTATTTCTTTTGGTATTGGAAACAAGAAAAATATTTCTAAGGTTCCGCGAAGCGAAACAATCTGTGCAAGATGGTTCGTTGATTTTTGAAAAATAACACTACCGACGTTTTCTCGTTTCGAGAACATGGCACACTCTGCATATTGGGGCTAAGTCATGTACAGTGGGAGGAAAAATGATTCGCTGGGTTGTTTTTGTATTGACAAAAAAAAGGTCTGTTTTGTTACTTCGCATAGAAAAATAATATACCTATTGGAGATGAAGCTTGACAGAAGTCCCAAGGCAGGAGCATGTGGAAAGAGGAAAGCGGAATTTTTTACAAGTGGGTAGAACATCGGCCATGTTTGTATAAATTGTGAATTTAAAAATAAATGTAATATGTTTTTCTTAAGGTTATGAAGAAAAAAATTTTAATATGTGGTTGTATTCGAAACGAGGAATCTGAATTGAGTCGTATTAGGCTGGATTGGTAATGAAGTGAGTTTGTGGTTATAAAGCACATTCAAACTGACAAAGTTTAATTTAAATGTAAAATTTGTAGTGAAATGAAATTTCTTTGGAAAATTGGGATTGTTGCGAATCCAGATCATTCACATTGAAATCAATTTTTTTTTGTGGCCTACAGATAATTTTGTTAGGTATATGATTGAATTTTCTTATAAGAAGGAACATTTGCTAAAAATTTCAACTTTCATGTCCATAATCAGAATTCTTTACAGTGAAATGAAATTTTACCGCAAGATTGAGAGATTTTACCATAGAACTAAATTTTCCTGTAAAATTAAGATTGCACTCAGCAAAATTAGAGTTTTCTTTGAAATCATAATTTTTTAGAATGGAATATAATCTTACTTTAAGATCAAGAGTATTCACTTAAAAGTTGAATTTTCCTGTAAAGTCAGGACTGTTTACTATTGAATTGAATGTGCTTCCAAGATGAGGTTTGTTTGCAATAAAATCAAGTTTCGTTTGGTACTCAGAATTATTAACATAGAAATGTGTTTTCCTCCATGGATCAGAAATATTTACAATGAAATCAAATTTTCCAGCCAAATTAGAAACATTGAGGTACAATGAAATAGGAGCTTTATGCAAAATTGGAATTTTTTACAGTTCCAATTTTTTCTGCAAACTTGGATTTCTTCACAGTAAAACCAGATCATTTTGCTGCAAATTCAGAATTATTTACAGAAAATGAATTTTTCATAAAAATTAAAGTTATTTACTGTAAAATTGAATTTTTCAGCAAGATCAGAATTAATTCTAAATTCAAATTTGCCAGCAAACTTGGGATTGTTTACAGTAAAACCCAAATATTTTACTGCAAAATCAGAATTATTTACTGAGGATGAATTTTTCATAAAAATTGAAATTATTTACTGTAAAATTGAATTTTCCTGCAAAATCATAAATCAAATTTTTCCTGCAAACTTGGAATCATTTACAGTAAAACCACGCCATTCTGCTGCAAAATCAGAATTATTTACTGAAGATGAATTTTTCATAAAAATTGAAATTATTTACTGTAAAATTGAATTTTTCAGAAAAATCAGAATCAATTTGCTGTAAAATCAAATTTTCCTGCAAACTTGGGATTGCTTACAGTAAAACTGGTTCATATTGCTTCAAAGTCAAAATTATTTACTGATGATGAATTTTTCATAAAATTGAAATTATTTACTGTAAAATTGAATTTTCCTGCAAACTTGGGATCATTTACAGTAAAACCAGATCATATTGCTGCAAAATCAGAATTATTTACTAAAGACGAATTTTTCATAAAAATTGAAATTATTTACTGTAAAGTTGAATTTTCCTGCAAACATGGAATCGTTTGCAATAAAACCACTTAATTTTGCTGCAAAATCAGAATTAGGTATGCGTATATACTGAAAATGAATTTTTCATAAAAATTGAAATTATTTACTGTGAAATTGAATTTTTTGGCGAAATCAAGTTATGCTAATTAAACACGAATTTTTTTCCAAAATTAAGATTATTTACAGTGTATTCGATTTCAACTGCAAGATCAGAAATATTTACAGTGGCATGCAGTAGGTTATGAATGAATTTCACTGCAACTTAATGCAGCGTCAAGCAAACGGGACAAATGGAAGGTTTACCTTACGATGCTCCTTATTACCATAAGACATAAAGGCATCTATACGCATAAATTTTGCTAGTAATTCAATGAAATTTGCGAGCGGATGTTGGCACTTGGCACCTTTGATAAATTTTACTAGTTCAGGTGAGAAATTTTCATCCAAAAGGAGCGATTATTTTTACGTCAAAAGGTGGACGGACGACGACGTAGTTCTTACTGCGTACTATGTACACAAACTAGGGTAGACAATGTGATAAATACTCCGGTTCAGTATGATATATCGTGTAAATTTATACTCTCTCTGGTCTTCGCACAGAATACCAAAAATACAACTCCCGTACGCGGCGCTCGAGGCATTTTAATAGGACGATATTCGACGTTCTGCTTATTGCTCGACGATTACGACGAAAAGATCAACAGGTGGCACGTGTAAGTTACATTTTTCTCATACACATTTTAAACCCTTCTTTGAAAGGGTTACAGTCATGTGGTGGTTTTCATTCGTCGATAGATAGTCCACTAGAGACACCGCCGGCAAAAAAGTGACCGATGAGATGACTTCATTGCATGTTCTCGGATATCGTCGCCATGCCTTGGACTCATATTCATAGGCATAATATTGCCGAATGGGTCGTTTTGAAATATGGAAATTAGAGACCCGATGTTGAATCACGAATCCGCAACTGGCACAGTTTTCATTTTACCAGATTTACTAACTCGAGTAGCAACGTGGAAATTAAGTCATTTATCGAAACCACAATTCGTACCTGGGCGTTGGGCCTAGTTATTTTAGCATTAAATACGAATTAATCGTAAATTATGAATGTTAACCACTTTGATAAATAATTATAGACGAAGAAAAGAAAGAGGTATGACCATTTCACACGTGCATGTACGGCAACCGAATACAAGTTTCTTCTGTGCACATTTCATCGACCTAAAAAAAATTTCTTACGTGATGTTACTCTCGTTTCTCGGACTTTTCAGCAGCAAAGTGTTGCCTGTGCGTGTTTCTAAGAATGAAGAATTCGAAAGTGATATCGAAACAGATATGCTAATGATATTGCTTTCTTCTGTGTTATGATTTTTTTTCACCTCCTTCAAACGAATTAAATAATTAGTACGAATTAATCGTAACACGTATTGTTAGCATTTCTTAGCTGCAAATTTTTAAAACGTGTTTTGAAGGCTAATTTATATCAAGGAGCGAAATCGCGAGGTCGAAGGTTACCTATACGTGGTTTTTGACAGAAAATTCATCAATTTCGGTTGTAACAGACAAGCGTTACGTGTAATTAGATATGATAATAGCGGGGTCCATTCGCCCGTTCGGCTCATTTCCATTTGAAGACACGTATTTCCTGCCAAATATTATCGAATTCGTATCCGATTGTAACGGAGACGTAGTTAGGTAAACGAGTGTAATTATTAAGTAATTATTTTGACGATACGATATTGTAAACGACGAAGGTCCAGCTGACAACGACAGGTGGTTTCGTTGTTGCACGCCGAAGAAGCGAATGTCCTAACTGTGTGAAAACTAATTACTTTGCCGGGTGTGGATGTGATTATAAATTTTTTGTCAAGAAGTAATTTACAGTAAACGTTCGTGTAGAGATTTACACAATTTCCAGAATATGCACACATTTTGGGCAATTTACAATATTTTTATAATTTGTGTGATTGGCATACCTAAGTTCTAAGTTCTAGATAATTTACATTATTCTCACAATTTGATGAATTTAAACAATTTTAGTAAATTTTGTTATTCAGACAATTTTGAGGCAATGGCAAAGTCTTGTGCAATTTCATGATTACACAATTTCCATATTTTGAATAATTTGGTCAATTTACTCAGTCCTAGTAATTGATGCAAATTAACTAATTTCAAACTTCATATCATTTTCGTGATTTTTTACAGCTTGCGCAATCAACTCAAATTTCATAATTTGCGCAATTTCTCTACTTTGCTCAAATTTCTCAGTTTACAAAATCCCCATGCTTCTTATACTCAGCACAAATTTTATGATTTTATACGTTGCATAATGTGCATACTGCGTAATTTAAACAATTTTTATGATTTGCGTGATTTTGAAAAATTGATCAATTTACAAAATTTTTGTATTTTGTACAAATTTTAAGATTTATAGAACTCTGACAGCTTGCGCAATTTAGTGTTTTGTGAAAATTTTGGAGATTTACATGATTTCTACAATTTTTGCAAATTGACAGGTTCGCCCGATTTCGTAAATTTGAGCCAATTCCAAAATTTAAATAATTTTTATAATTAGTAAAATTCATCGAATTTTCAAATCATGTGTGAATTTTCATCTTGCACAATTTCCAAAATTGATATCAATTTTTTACACAATTTGCATGATGTGCTTATTGCACATTTGAGATGGTTTTTGTGTTTTGTGCAAATTTTATGATTTACATTATTTTGAAGATTTGATCAATTTGCACAATTTTCGTATTTTGTGCAAAATTTAAGACTCAAGTAGCTTCAAACAATTTTTGTAATTTACACAATTTGGTACTTGGTGCAAATTTTGTGATTTGCAAAATTTCTACGTTTAGTGCAAATTGAACGATTCTCCCAATTTTCTCAGTTTGGGCAAATTTCAAAATTTATATAGTTTCTACTATTTGTGCAACTTATCCAATTTTTGTATTATGTGTAAATTCTATGGTTTGCACAATTTCTAAAATTTATACTTATGTTTTTACACAAGTTGCATGACATGCTTATTGCACAATTGAGACAGGTGTTGTGCAAATTTTATGATTGCATTATTTTGAGGATCTGATCAATTTTGGTTATTTTTGTATTTTATGCAAATTTTAGGATTTACAAAACTTCGAACAATTTTGTGCAATGTGCAATTTACACAATTTGGTGTTTTGTGCAAACTTGGTAATTTACATAATTTCAGCAATTCGTGCAAATTGAACCATTTCCTAAGTCTGTACAAATTTCAAAATTTATATAATTTCTACTATTTGTACAACTTATCCAATTCTTGTATTATGTGTAAATTTTGTGGTTTGCACAATTTCCAAAATTTATACTAATTTTTTTACACAAGTTGCGTGATGTGTTTATTGCACATTTGAGACATGTTTTGTGTTTTTGTGCAAATTTTATGATTTGCACTGTTTTGACGATTTGATTTAGTTTTGTATTTTATGCAAATTTTAGGATTTACACAATTTGATGTTTTGTGCAAATTGTACAATTTCCTAAGTTTGTGCAAATTTCAAAATTTACATAGTTTCTACTATTAGCGCAACTTGTATTATGTGTAAATTTTATGAGTTGCACAATTTCTAAAATTTGCTCTAATTTTACGATTTATACAATTTCAACGATTAGGCGATCTACACAAATTTTGTATTAATTTTACAATTTGCGCAATTTTACGATTTTTGCGCAATTTTCTCACTTTGCACAAATATATAAAGTTTACAATATTCTTATACATTTTCTCAAATTTACAGAATTTTTGTATTGGCATTTTTTTCAGAAAATCTTACAATTTTTGATACATATTTAAAAAAAATATTCATACCTTTTGCACTTGACACAATTTTTGTATTTCTGCAAATAAAGTTTACACAATCACCATTTGTGCAAATTTTAAAACTTACACGATTTGCACAATTTGTGCATTTACAAACAGATAATTTTTTTATTTTTGCAGAGTAAATACACAATTTAGATTATTTTTAATTTGTGCAATCATATTCACCTTTTTTTTGTACTTTATGCAAATTTTACATTTCCCACAATTCCTACAATTAATGCAAATCTTAAAATTACTTACACAATTTAAACAATTTGTGCAAATTGTACAATATGCACAACCCATTTTGGCAATTTGTGAAATTTACTCGATTTTGGTGTTTAGTGCAAATTTTACGATTTGCATAATTTGTACAATTTGTGTATGTATTTGCCCAAATTTTACAATTAACAATCATAATTTTGTGAATTTGTGCAATTAACATGTTTATTTGTGCAAAAATTTGCACAATTTACTCAATTTTTATATTCCTGCAATTTTTATGATTTACAAAATTTGCACAATTTATGCAAATTTTAATATTTAAATAATTATGTTCTGTTATTTACACAAATTTTGTTCAAATTTTACAATTTACGTTAATAATTTTTGCGCAAATGAAGTTATTATATTACTTTCACCCTCCACGTGCGTAACGTAACTCGTAATTCGACTTTTATCATTACCACTTTGTGAATGAATGATCCACGTGTGGCATGAGCCGTGGCACATACGCCTAAGATTTATATGTACGATTTAACCTCGAACAGAAAATTACCAGGTCGCTGTAGCCACCGTCTTCGTCGCGCGTAACAATAAATAAACCGTGACCAGTACTTGAGACGTGTTGCGACGATCCACTGACAGAAAAAAATGTCCAGTCAAATCAAACTACGACTCGAAGGGCCAGACGATGACCTATAATCACGCAATGCAGACTCTTACTCCGCCAGCATCACCGAAGTATACGATAAAGGACCCTTTGCCAAAAAGAAAAATCTACTTACGAATGTCGTAGAATACACCGCGACGTAAATTATCATCGGTGATGAAAAAAAAAAGAAATCTCGGCCATCGTAGGAAATACATTATACCGATTTAATTAGAAAAATTAAAATTATTGGTCGTATACGACAGATTGATAGAGTCTCATCTTATAAATCAATGGAGTCGGTGACCAAAGAAAAGAAGAAAGACCAGCGGATGCCAAGAAACCAATGCAATAGGTGACGGGTGTCCATGGTACACAGACGGACAAATTAATTGGATGGGGGACCCGAGGCAGGCAGAGTATTCGGATGTATAGTATGTGTAGTAGTAAACATTAGACAGAAATAATCCCACGCTTCTGGCTTGTGAAATATTTTTCCAGAACGGAAGCTCGAAATAGAAGCAAGGACCCCCTGTCGGGTCTATTTTCGCTGTGGCTTTGGCTACTACAGATACGTACGGTCGTACGTAGTACGCGAGCCAGTTACAAAATTTACTCGTTCGTGCGCTGTTCTGTTAGTGCCCTTGCTGCCGCCTTTGTAGTACACATGCATTGAAATATGGCTATGTCTAATACGTATGTGGACTTTATAATGCGTGGCAAGAGTACTATGTACTTTTGGTTCGATGATGGACGATTACGTCGTCAATATGCTTATTACATTACATATAATGCGAGTGCTTTTAGCAATCGCCAAAATGACCTTTAAAAAACGTGATCCTTGATTAACCCCGGTAAGTGATTCGTGAATGGTTGAAAAAAAACACGTGTTATTATCTTTTTACATGATAACTTGTCATAAACTTTGAACAAGGTGGCTGGGAGGGGGGCTGTCCAGTGTCCACACTTTGAAAATATGTTACTGCATTAAAAAATAACAAACTCGCATAGTATCGTCTGCTTCCTTCTGTAGGATCCGAATTTGAGATAGGTTGGTGCACCGAATGTGAATCGAGTCGTTGATTAAAATTACGTGTTTAATTAAGGTTAAAAAAAAGAATGGTCGACAATTTATTGTGGATGGTACTTGTCCCACCGTGTCGAGTATAGTTCTTCCGGTTCAGCAA
The DNA here is from genome assembly GCA_900050545.1 of Trionymus perrisii. Taxonomy (NCBI): domain Eukaryota; kingdom Metazoa; phylum Arthropoda; class Insecta; order Hemiptera; family Pseudococcidae; genus Trionymus; species Trionymus perrisii. The sequence goes on along the minus strand of FIZV01024723.1, from coordinate 1,691 downwards.
ATTTTGCAGTTTTGTTGCGAGTCGAGAAAAACAGGCAATGGCATTTAACGAGGATAAACAATTAAAACAGTTCGCAGATGTGATTTTTCAGCTCGACAAACACGCTCAAATTTCAACCTTAGGGAATGTACCGTGTGCGAGTGGAGTTGTATCCGCAAATTTGCACATGCCATACTCGAGGAAATTTCAAATCCTAAGCTAATTTAATTTTTGAGGTGATGGAATGTGACTGGAAGACTAATGAGTCTGTGTGTTACGTAGGTATTCGAATTTTTACCCCGTCTTATAAATGAACAGATGCATAGAAAAAATTCGTTCAAAGTAAGTAGGTATTGAAAATTTGAAAAATAATTGAAAATTTTGGAAATGGAGGAAATTTAGTTTCGATGTAAGTAACTTTAAACAATACGTACGAAGTACGAACCGTAATTTTTGGAACCATTAAAAAATCTGTTATCAAATTGTTTTTGAACTTTTTAATGTTTTTCGAGTTTCGTATGATTTTTTTTTTTTTTAAATGACTAAATTAAAAAAAAAAAAAAAGTTGACTGTTTTTAAGAATATTTTTTCTTAAATTATTTGAATAGTCGATATTTAAAAATTTTATTTTAGACCTTCTTAAAAAGAAATCAATTTTTTCCCCATAAGTAGGTACCTAGACCTACTTCTTGGTAAATTTTTTGAAATTTTGCTTGAGAAAACAGAAGTTTTTTTTTAAAATCTACAATTCTTAAAAATTTTTTAAAATGAATTCTTTCAATTTTTTTGAAAAGTTACAGTTTTTTTTCAGTTTTTGTTGAAGATGTAATTTTTCCAAATTTTTTTTCAAACGGAATCGTGTAAAAATTTTTTGAAAATTTTTTTCAACACGGAATTTTTGGAAATTAATTCTAATTTTTTTTTTGAATTGAAATTTTTTTATTTCGTTTGAAATAATTTTTCTGAATTAAAAATTGGTTGAAATTTCATTTGAGAATTAATTTTTTAGTTGGAATTAAAATCAAGTACTTACCTACTTGAATTTCGTACCTGCTGAAAACAATTTTTTCAATTTTTTTCCAAGTAAGTAATCATTTTTTTAAATTTCGTTTGAAAATTTGTTATTAATTTTTTTGATTAAGAAATTTGAGATATTTTTTGATTGTGAATTTTTTAAAATTTTTCTGGAACATTTTATTTTTTATTTTTTGAGAGATTCAATTTTTTTAAATTTTGTTTAAAACGAGTTTCTCAATTTTTGAGGGTGAAAATTTTGCTTGAGAATTCTTTTTCTTTTTTTCGATTGTTTAATTTTTAAAATTCTGTTTAAAACAATTATCCCAATTTTTGAGGAGGATTTTTTTGAAAACGTTGTAAAGACCTATTTTTAAACTGGAGATACGTATTTTGATACTTTTCAACACAGAACAACGATGTGTGCTTGGTTTTTCGAATTACAGTGTGAGAAACGCATATGTACTTACAAAATCTGTTCTTAATTTTTAGTGTGTACCTTCGTAGTTTTATTGAAAATGTATTGACAATTTTTTCAAAAATCACCAATTAATATTTTTTTAAATTTTTTATTGTTCAAAAATTTTTTCATTTCTTTAATAATCTTTTTTTTTAGTATTTGTTCAAAGACCACTTTTCTCAAAAATTTTTAAACACAATTTTTTCCAATTTTTTTTACTTGATAAATTTTTAAAATT
>FIZV01024688.1:0-41171 GCA_900050545.1 Trionymus perrisii | reverse complement strand
TTTTTCGGCGTCACTTCCGGAACCTTTTTCATCGTCTCGTTTACCCTTAGAAGTAAAAAAAAAAAAAAAAAACATTGTAGGACAAAAATACAAAATGTTCGTAGAATAAAATACAGACGTTACCTCATCTTCAGAATCAGATGTAACTTTAGTGATACGTTTCTTTTTCTTTTTTGTATCGCCACCGCTGTCTGATTCGCTACCAGATTGATCTGAACCAGATTTTGCCTCAGAGCCTGCTCTTTTCTTTTTACGAGGTATTTCATCTTCGTCTTCGGAATCGGACAGCACAGATTTCTTGTTACGTTTAATTCCAACGCCACCGTCGTCATCGGATTTACTCTCATCTGCGATGAAATTCCAAACAAATTAATAACCATGTCGTTTTTGAATAAAAAAAAAATCACATCAAAATAACCTTCATTTTTATTAACGGACGGTGATCGGCTTCTGGATCGGGAATCTCTGGATCCAGATCTTGACCTTGCTTCTGATCCTGATCTCGAAGCTCGTGACCCTGATCTGGACCTGGACCTGGACCTAGACCTAGACCTAGATCTTGACCTTGAACGAGACGCTGATCGTGCTCTGTTTGAAGAAACTGATCTAGACCTTGACCTCGATCTTGATCTTGATCCGGATTTAGAACGCGATCGCGACCGTGATCTCGACCTTGACGACGCAGCTGATCCAGAACGCGACCTTCCTCTAGATGGAGACGCTGACCCGCTTCTTGATCTTGACCTCGATCTGCGAGGTGACCCAGATTGTGATCGTGATCGTGATCTGGACCTGGACTTAGACCTAGCTGGTGAACCTTCACGAGAGCCAGATTTCGACCTTGAACGTGCTCGGGACTCTTCGGGGTCGACAGAATTTGATCTGGATCTTGCAGGTGAACTTACGCGAGATCCGGATTTTGATCGTGAACGTGCTCGAGACTCTTGAGCATTGGGAGACTTCGATCTAGATCTGGATTTAGAACGGTCTCGAGCAGGAGATGATGGCTGACTTCCTGATCTGGATCTGGATCGAGAACGTGATTTTTCTACGCTAGGCGAACCGGCTCGCGAACTCGTTGCTGATCTAGATCTGGATCTACGTTGAGTTTCTGCCATTCCATCGTATTCGACAGATTTAGGAGACGAGGGGCCGCTACCGGGAGGCGATCTAATTGATGCGGGCGAATTCTCTCTGCAAAAAAAATCGATAAATTTTAGGTACCCTTTGGGTACTTTATAGAAAATTCCTAGATCAACTGACTAACCTAGATAACGATCTACGCTGCGTTTCGGCATTCCCGTCGTATTCCGGCGATTCAGGTGATCGCGGTTGAAACCGTTGAGTTTCTGCTTCTCCGTCGTACTCAGCTGGTGATTTAGGAGAGACCGGCATTCGTTGTGTTTCTGCATCATCGTCATCTTCTGGTGATTTAGGAGATCTCACAAATCTTTGAGTTTCAGCGTTACCATCGTATTCCGGCGACTTGGGTGACGAAGGACTCGAACCCGGAGACCTCGACCTATCCCTGTAACGGAATAATCTAAAATTAACTTTTCATCGTTATACATCTAATTAGTTACCAATACCTACCTTGGTGAAGCCGGAGATTGAGGTGATCTGGGAGTTTTGGGTGAAGCAGCCGATTTCGGTGACTGCGGAGGAGTAGAAAGCGGCGTTCTAGGGTGGAAGTTACCAGATGATGGCGATGAGTTTGGTGGTGATCGGGGAGACTGAACTGAAGCGGAATACGGTGAATTGGTCGAAGATGGAGGCGATTGTGGTCTTGCCGGTGAGGGCGAAGAAGGGCCGTTGTCACCTTCGTAATCACTGCCCGTTTCCATTCCGACGATGAATAATGTAGCGTATATGTAAGGTTACTCTATCTGCAACATGGAGAAAAAGTGACGAATCGTAGAAACACTTTTTCGTTGCTACGAGTAATGCGTTAGATTTATAGAAAAAAATATTTATTTTCTTTGTAACCAATCAAGTTTTTCAATAAATCCGAGTAATATTTCCAAACAAGCTTTTTTTTTTTTTTCTTTTTTCAATAAAAAATTTACGTTTTGATAGTGAATTTGTTAAGGTTTAAAATTCGAATCTACTGACTTTAATAAAAAATCCAATCATCGACGATTTAGCATGAAATAAGTCACCAAGATTTGACATTCTGACCTCACATCACGATTTCACAACGTAGGTAATGGTATGCAAGTAAACAATGAAATCGCGTCAGGTACATTATAAATGCAGTCAAGAAAAATCTGCCTTATCACCTTGTGAATGTTTTGATGTTTGTAAATTCAATAAAACTGAACGATAAAATCCCAAATGCGATCAGAATCTTGACTTGCTCATTACAATGCAACTAGATTTCGCTCCAAAATGACAAATTGTTTTAAAAAAAGAGAACTAGAAATCAATTCTTTTATTTGTACGTGATAATAATTTAACAGAATTACAACTTAATGAAAAGTAATGTTTAAACGCTGATGAGTTAGACAGATTAAAAAAAAATTATTACGCAAGATAAAAAAATACTTCGTAGTTACAAATTAAAACACACGATAATAATTCGATTTACAAATTATAAAAAAATAATTCAAAAAAAGGTAATTTCCAAGTACATTTAAAGATCAATTATTTATCAATAGGTAGACTACAAAAATGATTTAATAAATATGATGTAAATTAAATTATTTTAAAACATATACTTACAATACATTGAGATTATAAATACATTTTTTGCAGAGGTACATTTTAATCGTAAACTCTAAATGATCGATTTTTTCTGGTCATTAGAGGGAATCAGATGTTTGGTTAATCCGATCGATGCCGGATATCTTTCGTGATACCGTTCCAGTCTCAAATACTTGACACTAACGATCTTCCCGTCAAACCAAGCTCCGTGCATTTTCCTATAAGCTTTTCCAGCATCATCGGTCGAAGCGCATTTTATATAGACGCAGCCTTCGGGATTTGTCTCGTCTACCACCATGTGAATGACATTGACACCTTCGCAACGTTCGAGTATGGCATCTTTTACTCCGGTTACCCAGTCTTCATTATCCGGTTCATTTTTAGGATCGAACATGTTACGAATTTTCAAGCAAGGGGTTGGACTCGTGCTCGGTGTGTTCATGGTATCTTTGGATGTCTCGAATGCTTCACCATGCCATGTTTTAGGTTTAGGTAACGATAACTGATTTTCTCCTAGCCATCGCCATACTTCGTATTCTTCTCCTTGATACGGTTGAATTTCTTTTCGTATACGCGATTCATTTTCTTCGATGAATTTAACAGCTTCGATCCACATTTTCCTCCTATTTTCGCGATCATCGTATGAGATAATTTGATCACGTACGTGAACTATGGGTAGATACGGTTGAGACGGATTGGTTATGGCGTTTTGTTGCAAGGTTTCTACGATATTTTTCAAAAGGTCTTGTTTATCTTTGGCATATTTTTGATAACGAGAAAACCACCAACGTCTTAATATTTCAATAGACAATAAGAAGAACCCTGTAAGTACCAAGGTAGTGACGTATTTGAAAAGGTCAGAAAAAAAAGAAGAAAATAAACATTTCCAAGGGAGTTCTATCTTTTCCAATTTGAAACCATCGGTGATTTGGAAAACTATACCAATCTGAGGATTTCGTTTGGCTAGCATTTTCACATTATTGATCATACTACTAGCTTCATGTCGTAGGAGGTTATTTTCAGAAACCATCAACTCGGTGAAATTATCCAAAGACAGGTAACGTTTGCTAGTATCAGTCGCTCGATTACCGCACACTTGATTTGCTTCCATTTTCCACAACTCTTGGTATAAAGTTTTCAAACACGTTAACGAACCTTCTACTTCTTCATCTGGAATACAAGGTTCTTGAGGGGTTGATCTATCGTTACATTTCAAATATTTAACATCATCTAACAAGAGATCCCCGTATTTACGGTCATTTTGAATAAAATAAGTAAAGACGATTGTGACAATAATTACAGCGAAAGCCAACAGGACACAAGATGACATATTGTTAAAACTGTTGGGTACTTTTTTGTGCAATCTCTGGTACCAAGCAATATTATTGGCCTTAATCTTGGGGCGATGAATATCTCTATTTAAGTAGGAAGCTGCTCCATTGTCTGAGTCAAAGCTACGGTAAACAGTGGGAGTACGATTACTGTAGTATTGGGATTCTCGTCTAACTCCGAGAGGTTTTCGAGCTAACGCTGAGCGTGATGAATGCGATACCGAATCGTCCGAGTCGGAACCTCTTTCAAAAGGATCAGGTTTAGAGAAACTTTCGGTAAATGGGGTAGATGTTTTAGTTCTCTTGATAGAAGCGATTGCGTCTACTCTATCATAGTTGTTTCCTTCAGCTCTACTTCTCGTTTGACGAGGTGGTGATTTATCAACGGAAAAATTTCCGGGTGATTCTTGAGTTTTAGCGCTGCGCGTTTTACGAGTTCTTACTTCCAGTCTATCGACATCGTTGAGGTTATTCGAAGGTGGACTGAAGTTATTCGGAGGCGAGTTGGAATTATTCAGAGGCGGGTTGGAGTTGCTCTGAGGTTGGCTGGAGTTACTCGGAGGTTGGTTTGATTCGAGTTGTTGTAGTTTCTTCTCTAATAAGGCTCGGCTGTGGTTAGTAACAGGAGGTGCATTATAGCCCAGTGCCAAAAGTCTCTGACGTAATTCTTGACTCGTTAAGTTCATATTGGCGCTTAAATTTTAACACGTTGTACTTTTAATAGCGCTTGCAAATGAGCATTATTCACTGAAACACAAATTCACACGACCAACTATTAACATATTAAAATTACTTATACTTTATTCGTTAAGAATGTATGGATATAAATTACGATATCGTATAAATTTTCTGAATATTACAATGATTGATATAATATTCGAGAAAAACACGTTAACTTGAGCTAAGCAGATAGTCAATACCAAATCGTTCAACAGAAAATCCGAAACAATCCATACATTCTCATCATATAAAGCATAACAAATTTCAATATGTTTACTACGTTTGGTAATGCGTTCGAATGCTGCAAATTTAATCCCATTTCGTCATAAAGATACAACCTTTAAACCACCGGTCTGCCGTAATACACATGCAATTTGAAGCGTTATTAGTTAGAAATAGTTCCGGTGAAATGTACAACACACGTCAGTAATGCATCTGCTAGCTCTTATAATGAAAATTGAGAATACCACAATATTATACATAAGGATGCTTATAATGAACAAATTACATGCATGTTTTAATTACTAGTTTTTACTCCAAGAAATCATTAACGTAATACAATTTCATTACGTGAGCGTAAAATGAAATCTTAAATTCACATTTAATGTATTTCTATTTTATATTTTATTATTCTACTCGATTAATTTCAAGTTACAAAGAGTTCAACTTACCGTGGCAACGAAGCACATGAAAACCATATACAGCTCCGACCAACAATTTTATAGCTCTGAACGTATTGACCAATTTGCTGGAGTTGAATTAAAATAATTCAGATTAAACTCTGGTTTACGAAAGTATTAATTCATATTTTAAATTGAGTAAATGTCAAGTTAAATGAAAAGAACAAACGCCTTAAAAATTGAAATAAACCGAAATTTCACCGAATTGTTCAACAGAATGACATCAGAAATCAACATTGCCGCGTTAGGGGAAGTATAGGGGAAGGTTACAAAAAATACGTTACGTTCTATACACTTTTTTAAACTTCCGGCAGGGTCTCTGCTTACCTATTTATATGAACCAATCACAGACCTTCAATTTAGAAAATCATTTTTACTTCTACTTATCGGCCAATCAAAAACCTGACATTTTCTGATCACGAAATTACGACAATCAATCGAAACTTTCCGAAAAATATTGGCAATAATTTTTTCGAAAAACAATCACTTGGAATAGGAAAGAAATACCTTTAAAGTGTAAATACTTATTAATTATTGAAAGTTGCCTTTAATAATATTTCATTAAATAAGTAAAAAGTTAATTTAGATACCGGCTCAAGCTCAAGACTCAAGTTAACATACCGGTAGAAGACACCTTGAAAAGAAAACCACGTATATTATAGTTTCCTGGCTTTATATTTTATTTTCCAGCCGCTACTTTTCATTTACTTGAGCTATAACTTGAGCTGTTTCAACATGAGTCAATCGATATTTTGTAATGGGTTGAATTAGGTACTTGAAAATTTAATGCTTTTGTCGTGGACTAAATCGAGCAATTTTTCATTTGTATTTCACTATTTCTTCAATCGACAGAATGAAAACCGAGGAGAATGATAGGTAAATAATCATTTACTTTTTAAACTTACCTCTAAAAGTTATTTTGACTTCATTTCCGATGAGCACTTTTTTATGTTGAGTAGGTTTTTAAAATTTAAATTTTTTCAGAGTTGAAGATGTCAAATGGAATGGATGGGGATTCACCGATTCTATGTTTGTGGTTCAGAATAATGAAGTTTTTTTCAAAGGAAATAGGTACTTACTTTTATTACCTGATCTTAAATTCTCAACTACCTAGACAAATAATTCACAAATTTTCATTTAATTCATTTAACTTTTTAAAGATAGGTAATTAATTACTTTTTTCAGGTATTCAGTCGGTAACGGTCAAGAAGAACCCTTACAATTTTTCAAAGAATGGGCGGCCGAAGTTTTAAATGTTAATTTATCCGATCCTGGTATAACCGAAGGGAATAATTTACCTGAATCTTATCCAGAATCGAATGTTTCTAACGGTAAGAAAATTTATTAACATATAGGGTCAATTTTTCAAACGAATTCTGCGCCATGTATGCCTAACTGCCTACTTTTTTCAATTTCAGATTTTCTTAACGAGTTACAAAAAAATGATATACAATTTAGCACATCGGGAGAAAATAGACTAAGAAAATCACATGGCCAAACATTACACGAAATATTCACACTACGGTTAAGAAAGCTACCAGCCAGAATTCCGGACATAGTAACATGGCCTAGTACGTGAATTTTTCATACCTATTTACTATACAATTTAAATAAACATGTAGTTTAAATTATATGTAACAAAATTAGAATTGAAATTAATTTTATTCGCATTCAAAAACAGAAAATCACAATCAAATAGAAATGATTGTCAAGCTTGCAGTTAAATTTAACATGGTAATAATTCCGTTCGGCGGTGGCACAAGCGTTTCTGGAGCTTCATCATGCCCTAGCGGAGAATTAAGACCAATTATTGCAGTAGATACGTCAAAAATGGTAAATTATCGTGTAGGAAGGTTACTTAGGTTACTTGGTTTAACCATTTATTATTTTTTTCCAAGTTCTGAGACTACGTAACCATACATTGTAACGTAACCACACCCGCAGAGAGATATGATGATATGTAGTTGACAGTTAGATACCTAATTGAATAAATTTACTTGGTATATCTTCACGCCCCCTTTTCGGCTGATAACTTATGTTTACCATTTCCTTGGAGATTACGTTTAGGAATTATACCTATCCTAAATGACCCATAATAGGTAGAATACGAAATTTAGAAAAAAAAAAAAAAAAAAAAATTGAAAAGTGCTTTTCTGTCGATACTTTAAATAATATTGTATCGTTGACAATTTCATAATTTTTGTTGACCTTCCTTTAGAAAGAAAAAAATATTATTTTGGGAAAATTAAGTCTCGAATAAAATTCGAAAAAAATTGAGTAATTTTTTTTTTATGAAGCTTCGAATTTGTTTTTAAAAAATTGAATGAGCAATGGAAAATATAACGAAATAGATTAGGTAATCAGCTGAATTCTTATCTTCAACGAATTTTTTACTTATCAAATAAAATTTTCAACAGGAAATCCTACGAAGCATCAATTTACTTTTATATGGAAAATCCCGTAAAAAATGAAATGAAAATTTCTGTAATGACTTCTTCACTTGAGGGGGTGGGGGGGATTTTGACATAATCCTTTAGGACATACACCAAATCGTTTTTCGTAATTCTATTTATCGTGCAATTTCCAAAAAAAAAATCAGGAGATAGGTAAACTACGTCCTGCAATTTCAAAAAAAATTAAAAATGATTTTTGTTTGAAGAATCGCTTGCTGTGGATAAATAAGGAGAATTTAACGGCCTGTTTTGAAGCTGGAATTGTTGGAAGAGAATTGGAGAATATTTTACAATCAAAGGGATTCATTTGTGGCCATGAACCTGATTCATACGAATTTTCGAGGTAGTTTTGAATACTCTTCACGTCAAAAAAGAGAATACATAAATGAATAAATTTATTTGGAATAATCATCTAATCACTCATTACAGCTTAGGCGGCTGGGTCGCCACAAGAGCTTCAGGAATGAAGAAAAATGTTTATGGAAATATTGAAGATATTTTGATTGGATTTCGTATGGTAACTTCTTCTGGTACTTTGCAAAAATGCTGTGATATTCCTCGTGTATCTTGCGGTCCTGACTTTACTCACATTGTTTTGGGATCCGAAGGTTGAATTTTTTCTCCCAATACATTTATCAAAAGTAAATTAGAAATTATTTTACACGAATTAATTCATTACAGGCACGTTGGGAATTATAACGGAAGTTACCTTGAAAATCCGACCAATACCTCAATGTAAAAAATATAACTCATTTGTGTTCAAAAATTTTGATAGCGGAGTCAAATGCATGAGAGAGATAGCGAGACAGGTACTATTCAATTCGACATTCTGATTAATACGAGTATTATACGTAATTTCATTAGTAAAACAATTTTAAAGAGATGTCAACCGGCTTCCGTTCGATTAATGGATAATGAACAATTTAAATTTGGCCAAGCTTTACGTCATCGCACTGGTTTACTCGGAACACTGAAAGATAACTTGAAAAAATTTTATTTATTCGTGATCAAGAATTTCGAAATAGAAAATATCTGCGTGATGACTTTATTATTTGAAGGTATTTTTTTTTAATTTTTATAATGTTTTCAAAGCTATAAATTAGAAGCAAAAATTTAGATACCCAATTGAAAATGTCAATTTCTTATAGCTTACAAAATTGCTTGGGAAATTTTAAAAGAAATTTTAAGCAATTTAGAAAAAAAAATCAAAAGCTCTGTGGTCATTATTTTGGTAGCCTTACCTCCTCCACAAAACATTATTTGTTTTTATGAGAAAATAATTCCCTATTTTTGATTTTTTCGCTAACCTACCCGTTTATAAAATAGGTTATTTTCTTTTTTGTTTGCAAGAAGGGTGCTACTAGTGTCATAGTAAAGGAAAAATAAAAAATAAGGAATTTTTTTCCAATAAAAAGAAACTACTTAAATTTAACTAAGGGGAAAATTTTTTAAAAAGAAACAACTTTGGGGACGAGGTGAGACAAAAAAAAATTCAGATATCTACTTACATAAAATATTTCGAAAACATTATGAAAATATAAAAAGTACTCTAAATTACAAGAATGAATTTTACAGGATATTCGTATGAAGAAATAGAATCAAATTTCAAGAAAATAAATGCTATAGCTGAATCCTATGAAGGTTTATGCGCAGGTGAAAAAAATGGCGAACTTGGATACAAACTGACTTTTATCATCGCCTACATTAGGGTACATTTTTTCTCAATTTTTATTAATCTCTCCCAACTTCGTCTTAAAGATCAAAAATTTATTGAAACTTCAACAGGATTTAGCGCTCACTTTCAAAGTAGTAGCCGAATCTTTTGAAACTTCAGTGCCATGGGACAAAACATTGATGCTTTGTAATAACGTTAAAAAGTGCATACGAGAAGAATGCCACAGTAAGCAAAATATATACCCTCAAGAATGTCATAGAAAACCACGTTTGTAGTAAATCTTCTACTTTTTCAACAGAAATGCAAATCAGTCATTATTTCATATCATGTCGAGTGACTCAAACTTACGACACTGGCTGCTGCGTGTATTTCTACCTCGGCTTCAACTGGGGAAATTTCGAAGACCCTGTGGCTGTTTTCGAACACCTGGAAACATTGGCTCGGACAGAAATATTAAAATGCGGCGGTTCCATATCGCATCACCACGGAGTCGGTAAAATTAGGAGTAAATTTTACCAAAGTCAAGTGTCGCCGTTAGGTGTTCAATTATACACGGTAGTCAAAAAATTCCTCGATCCGCAGAATATTTTCGGTGTGGGAAATATTTTATGCCATCTGTGAAACGTATGACTTGTTGACATTGTTTTTCATTTGTTAGTAGTAAAGACGGGTCTCTAACCTACATAACCCAATCGGTTAAATAACCGTATTTTTAATTCAAAAATCTATTGTCAAAATTTTACCTAATTAAGTCTAAAAATTGATTAATATCTTACCTATTATTTTTCAAATCGCACAAACGTTCAGGCAAAAATAATAGGTAAGCAATTAATCAATTTTTAGACTTAGTTAAAATTTCGACATAGATTTTTGAATGAAAAATACGGTTATTTAACCGATTGGGTTAGAGACCCGTCTTTACTATTTTTGTTACATTTATTTATTATATCGTTGTAAAATTTATGCAACATCTTTGTGCCATAAATATTATTGAACAATATCTGGTGTTTTTTTTTTCATTAAAATCTATGCAATCGTCTAATTTTCTACGATTTGATGAGAATGAAAAATTGATTTTTTTTTATAATTTTTTATTTTATTTTGAATAGAAGCACGAAAGAATAAAATCAGAGAAAAAACTATTTTTTCACTCAAAATGGTAGATGCCTGATTGCCTATTCACATGATAGATGGACGATTTTCAACAAGAAAATAGTTTTTTTTTTTCCTTGAAGCAAAAACTAATTACATTATACATAAAAACAATTAGTAGATATAAGTACTTGATACAAAGAACATGAAAAATAAAAATTCGTCGATAGGTTCTCACTTAAATTTTAACGTAAATATTCGTTTCAACATGCAATCATTAGTAATTCAATTTTACCCATCATTATTCTTCAAATCCTTCTTTTCCGTTTATTAGTTCGCAACTGGACTTTGGTAGCATACAATTCTTCCTGCATTGAAATCAGTTTATTTTCCAATTCTGATATTCTTGTTTTAAAATCATTAATTATATTCTCGTGTGTACATCCCTGCCAACAAAATAACAACAAAAATAATAGGCAGGTATGTATTATACGTATACCTATACCGCAGAAATACGATACTGAAATTTTATAAGAATGATTCATGAAAAGTTTATGGTTCAACTGTGTAAACATACCAAGACCTACTTATACCTATTACCTCCATATTAGAAGCAAGAAGTACAATTTTGTAGTAATTTGGTAATCATAGCGATCCACGAGGAGTAGTTATTTGCATTAAAAAATAAATATAAAAATCTGGCGCATTTCCAAAGATCTTTGATATTTTTTGTTTCAAAAAGAATTTTGATGTACCTTATTGTAAATAATTATTCAAGTGAGAACTTGTTCAGCAGTAGTGAACACCCTGATGTTCTATGTCGCAAAAAATAAGGTTCAAATTTGCTTGATGGTAACATCTAACATCGATTGAGAGAGTAGGTCCTTACAGGCTGTAGCACAATACTGCATATTCGAGAAGTTCGATCACACACCTCATCATCCGCGTTAGTTGACAAGGCAAGTGTGGTTGGGTAGCGAAAAATTAAAATGAGTAGAACTAGTAGAAGAGAACAGTTGTTGGGATATTTAAATAAAATTTTAACGTATTCTAGTTAAAAGTTTATTTGAAGGGTGTTCACTGATGAGTAATTTTGAAAATTTTCCACCTCTTCACAAAAAATAGATATCTATTTTTAACTTTTGGTAATTTGAAAAGATGCAATACATACATACATTAGTACATTACATAGTTACATATACATACCTGTTTACATTCTTCCAGTGCACATACACCAACGGCTACACACGGTACATTTTCTATTCCAAAAGAAATCTCACCTTTGGATTTTTTCAAATTACAGGAAATGTTTTCTCTCAAGTGATGCAATTCAAGAGAAAACCTGTATGGAATACTGTTTTCCGTTTCGTTCAATTCACATGAAACGTGTTGTCCAGGAATTACTTCTGGACACTTTTTGAAACTTGAATCATTCTAAACCAAATAAGATTATTGCAGCTTTTCAAATGAAATATTATGAGTTTAATAATATGTACATGTAAGTATTTTCGTACTTCAACATTGAAGATGATATTCTTGACACGTTTCGTTTTTGATGGCACTAATGGTGGAAGGTAATTGAAAATTGTGGGTACCGCGTTCCATCTAAGTAATTTACGACCATCGGCTCTATGCAACTCATACTGGTTTGATTCGAAATGCATCTATAAAATATGGCAATTTTTTGAAGTTATTATAACATTGTAACATTTGAAGATATATTAAATACCTCGCATAATCTGTAACTTTTCGATGGATCTAATTCTCGACCACATTGCTTGGCCCAAAGTTGGAATCTTGTTTTGTCAGTTGGGAAACGATGAGTTCGAAATCCCTTGTTCGCCCTATTTGAGCAATTGATTGCCGAACACCCTGCCATTTCTCCGTTGAATAAAATGAATTTTTGGTTATTTGCGATCTTTTGAATAGTAGAATTTACCTCTAACCATGACTTTTTTCCGGTTAGCTCTATCGTAATTGAGATCGCCGTCAGCTCAAAATTCCAACTTCCAGCATTTTCAAACAGTTCATTCGTGGAAGTGTCGAGTGATGATTGATTTTTCTATCAATTATTACAATAATCAAAATGGAAAATGTTTTCTGTAAAACCCAAACATGACCCAAACTAAACGATGAGAAAGCGAATCTATTCTTCAAATTTCTTATCATAAATGATAAATTATCAGTTTCCAAAAAGTTTCTTTCTTGTAAACAAACCAAGCCGAAAAAAAAGAAGTGATGCGTGCGCATCGAATGTTGACTGTAAGTTGACTGATTATTTTTGAATGAATTCGAGCACCGAGCAGATTCGATTCTGAAGTTTTTCCATCGAGTTTTTCAATTTCATTTTTCCGAAATCAAATCAAAAAGAACAGTTCCTCGCGTAAAACAACTACAATTATGGTGTGATATGAATGAGTATCAAGCACTGATAATTTTTACGGACTTGAATATTTAATTTGGATTCATTACATTTACCGAAATCGTTATCAAAGGCTTCATCGCACAAGACAAAGTTGCAAAGTGATTATGCATCCGTAATATCAGGTATAGTTGATTATAGTTCTTCATAAATAATACTTGAAACGAATTGAAATTGGTACATATGTAAAAGTAAAAATATACTTATTTGTTTTACGTTCTTATCGTGATGTATGTTTTGCCATTTTTATGTTCTCTCTAGAACTTGATTTCTGAGTTATGGGTTATTTTAATCACTTGAAATCAGAACACGTATTGCAAGATGTCGTCTTTAATGCTGCAACATTTCCACGTCCGTTGGAAGGAATGGATACCTTTGGTTACTCAACAAGTAAATAATTAATTCAGTAATTTTGAGTCGTAACAAGAACATATAAGATAAAGAAATTTTTTTGATTCGCAGCAAAGACTGAGAAATTTAATCCAAATCATCGGTTACAATATTGGTAGAGACGGGGAAAATAAAAGCAAAAACAGTAAAAATGTTTATTATTATTATACATTACACCTAGCAAGTATGTGTGCTCCTTTTTACACGAGTGAAAAGATAGCCAAAGAACACCCAAAATGGTCTGAAATCAATTTTTGCAATATTGATCCTTCATTTGGTAGTATTACCGGTAAGCTAAATGTCAGAAGTTTTCGTTTATTATTTTCATCACAACTTAGTAATTTGAAGAGTATTCACCACAGGTATCGTTATACGTGTTTGGAAACACTACGAAAATGAAGACAATATCGTTACCGTTTGGGGGGTCTATTTCAGTGGATTATCATACATAGGTCCTCAAATAGCTACGGAGCAGTTATCAAAATTTTCAAAGAATACGTTAGTTTTCTACATGCATGGAGGATATTTCACCTCATCCGAATGTCTGCTGAATGACGAACCTACTCTAGCTCGAATTACTACGATGTCTCTGAATCATAACGACGTTCGTAAAAGCTATACCCTCGATAACCTTCTAAGGTAAATATTATGTGTATTAATTTGAATTTGATTTACCTAATCAAGTATGACATTCGTATTTTAAAAGTTGGCCACTTTTTACGCAATATTTTGTTGTAGGTTACATAACATTCAACGGTCCATCAAAGAGCAAACAGAAGAATCTATGGCACTTCATGATAAAATTTTAGCCGGCGAATTTCCGGATGAAAAATCTCAAATACGGGAGAGTAGCCCATTTTTAAGGAAATTATTGAAACAAACAAAACCGCCTAGGGTTCCTCTCGAAGATATACTCTCTGTCAAGAAACAAATTGAAGCTAAGAAATTCCAAGTTCAGTTACTTCAAGAACAGAAATCGTATAGACTGAATGAATTGAAGAAGAAAATTGAATATCGTAATCGACTTCGTGAATCGAACACCAAAGAAAGTAATGATTTTCGATTATCATTTGCATCAAATTTTATTTCATTAAATGACAATTATTTTCCAGGTAATAAATTAAAAGAAAGGTATCAAACACTACAAAAAGATATGGATACGTTGAAGCTATGGAAAAAATCGTTGCTCGATAGTAAAGAAATTTTATCAAATGTCAAATCTAGGTATACTTACAGGCAAAAGCAACTTATTGCTGAATTGGCTTTTATTTATCCTGTTAAGGTAAGGAAGCGCATTTTTTTCATGTACTTTGGGGTATCAATACTGTCTCATTTTTGTATTACTTTCAGTCATTAGATAATAAGTACTTCATCTGTGATGTCCATTTACCGGACTCTGAAGAGTTTGATGGAAAAGACGACACAACATTGAGCGTTGCACTAGGATTCACTGCTCATTTGGTTCAAATGATCTCGTTCGTGATAAATATCCCTTTGCGTTACCCAGTTATTCATTTTGGATCTCGTAGTAAAATAGTAGATCATATCATTGACCTGTTACCGGATAAAAATAGAGAGTAAGTATTTAACCCATTTCAACACGCACTATTATGTTAGACTGATCTACTTAATGAGCAATTTGCGCAGATTTCCGTTGTTTGCTCGAGGAAAGGAAAAACTTCATTTTGACTACGCTGTATTCTTACTGAATAGAAATATTGCACAATTGCAATGGAATTGTGGAATACGAACTTATGATTTGAGACTAACTTTAAAAAATTTAGAAACATTATTACTAATGCATTCCACTCAAAAAAGGTATGTATATTGTATTTAAACATCTCCAGTTATTTATAGAATTCAGGAAATGAAATTAGTACTTTTCTTTTCAGTGTGATAAATGAAACCAGACTAAGCTCTGATGACTTAGCAAAACTTACTACGCTTACCAAAAGTACAATCACTTATAACAGCATTCCATTCAGCTTCAGTTATCGTCAAAACGAAAAACTGCCAAGTTCTCTTGATAGCAGTTCGGACCGATGGGAGGAGAAGAAGAGAAGAACCGTTGATTCGCCTCAAAGATCAGCATCTATTTCTAGAGAAGATGGTCACTCTAGTGATTCATATGAGCATGATTCTGAACATCATGCTTACATAGATAAATTGAATTTAACAAATGATATGTTACACAATTCAACTTTAAAAGAAGATAAGAAGTAATTTAAATTTATATTATACGATATAAATGTACTCTTAAACTATCGTCGGTATTTGAATTGAATACCACAAATTATTGTTTGTTGCGTTGTTATATAGGTACACTCGTTAAATTGTTCAACAGTCTCAAGCTAATTTTTGTTGCCTTATTTTTTTATTATTTTGTTGAAACTTGTACAATAATTGTATGTTTCACTGCTTGATTATTAGATTTACGATCATAAATTAATATTTTTAAAAATCTGAAATTTTTTGTACATTATATACTCGTATATTTATAAATTCTTCATGAAGTGATATTCTCAGTTACATTATTTATTACATACTACATTGATATTTTTTCAATACCTATTTTAAATATTATTTTGGTACACCGTGCTTTAGGTACACCTACCTATACATACGTCCTAGAAGATGAAAAAGTAGACTGAAAAAGTAGTGAAAGTGAAACATCCTTCGGACACTTCTCCGTTAAACGCTTTTGATTGGTTAATGATGCAGTCTTACGCGCATGCGCGACGGTTTTTATCAGTAGCGCGATTAGCAAAACAAATGTATCTTTTATTTTATTCCGCTAGATTACAAAAACAAGCTATGAAAATAGAGTAAATTCACTTTGTGTGTACGTTTTTCAGCACCCGAAATATTTGTGGTAATAAATTGTTGTGGCGCTCGTGTTCTTTCTCCCCTCCCTTATTTTAGTTCAAATTTTAAAAAATTCTTATTAATAAAATGACTTTGATTTTACACCCCAATATTGAGTGTTTACAATGGATCATTGGTAAGTGGGAAAGTTTCGAAGCTATTGGTCAATACCCTTCAGTAAAAGATTTCAGTTTTCGAGAAACGATCGACTTCGAATGGATAGGACAACCTTTAGTAAATTTCAGTTCTGTTGCCAAAAATTACGAAACAAATGCCCCCATGCATTTGGAAAGAGGATTTTTGAAAACTAGACCTGGCACCAATCAAGTGGCTTTTGTAATTTCTCAAAATTGTGGTAAATGATGTTACACATCAGTTGATAGATATAGATATTAGTTCATTTTCTAATAGTTCTTATGTACCTATGTACGTCTTATCTAGGAATCAGCACAGTAGAAGAAGGAACCGTAGAAGATCACGTGCTCAGTTTGGAAACGAAGTCTATAAGCAGATTATCATTCGCCAAACAACCATTTGTTACTAAGGTGACAACATTTTAATAATTTGTTCTCAATTTTGACGTATATACTTTACTCATGTGTTTTTTTTTTTATACGTACCTAGTTCCAAAGAAAGTATTGGCTAGAAGGAGACGTATTAAATTACGAGCTACATATGGAAACTGAAAATACACCTTTAAGAAGACATTTGTTTGTCAAGTATCGTAAAATTCAATGAAAAGCTCGCTACGATGAACAAAAAAATAAACTGAAATAGTTATACAGCAGATTGTCATCAGAGATATTCAGTTTGAGAAGAAACCGTGAAGTTGAGTTATTCAGATTTGTAAATGCAATACATAAAACATTACAGCGAGATAGAGCAGAGGCCTAATGGGGTCTACTTTCGGAACACCTTTCATAAATCTACAAATTCATAGCTTCTTTCTCAAATATATTTACCTATTTGTACTTATTTTTCGAAAATAATTTTTACTCAATTCGGCAATTTTCCCAAGAATTGGGAAAATTTGAAAAAAAAAATCATATGTATCTATTTTCAAAAAACCCACTTTTAATCCTGATTATTTATTGCAATTTGAACTATAACTTAAAATAATCTAGATAATAAAACATTAAAAAAAGAATAGTAAAAAACTCACATAAAGAAAAGTTAATCGATGAAGAAATACGCAAGGCAAGATAACAAATTTTTAGCAAGCAATGAGAAAAGTAGCTCGTTAAGTATTTTGCTGACTAGTCAAAAACATGTTAATAAAGGGGTAAACAAAGAACACATTTTTGTCACAGACGTGAAATTATCAAAATTACTATAAAAATTATTATCAATTATTCACAATATAATCATATTTCATACCCTCATCATAATTATCAGTTACCATTAAAAATATAAGCTCTCAAATCAAGTAAAAGTTAAATAAAATTTAAATAAAGTTAGAAAGCTGTCCACTGATAAATTATTGCCATTTTCCCCTCTCAGGTACATGACTATGATTGATAACTTTTCAGTCTTGACATTTCGATTGAGATAAAAATAAAGTAAGGTATACTTGAAGCATAAGTTAATATTTAAAATAGTGCATTAACCTACAGAAAAAGCGTTGATGTTCTTACCGTAGAATAAGTGAAATTCCTATTCCTAACCCAAATGTAAAAAAATGAAAGTAAGTTTGTATCTATGTATCAAAAAATTAAGTTAAGAAATATGTAAGTTATGAATATCGACATCATTCAAATTGATTGTCTCGTCTTCAGGAGAATAATTCAACGAGGCGAAATAGTTCAAATTGGAAATATATTCTCGAGCAGGATGTGCTACTTGACTTATGGTAGTTTCGATAGGATGGAACCCGTAACTGCAATCTGGAGCAATTATTTCTTTGGAATTAATCTCACACTGAGAAAGACTGCGTTTATCTTGCGTGCTCGATGTGGTCGAGTAAATACGTAAATGTCGACGATCAGCGGTCATGACGAAAACGAGATTATGAATTCCATTTACGACAAAATTGGTAGGTTTCATGTTATCGATGACCGTCAAATAATCATCCATTTTGGAAACCATTGAAAATCCATTTTTAATTGATTCTTTTCCGTACGATTTCTCTGACAGCTCGGCTGTAGGCATGTGGAAATAAAAAGTAAAATTTTTCACAGAGAGGAGTACTGAAAGGTAGTCGTTGGTATAAAATTGCATATCGTTGACGTGTAATTGATTGTATTCTTCGGTATTGAAATACAAAGATAAGGTTTCTGTTTGACTGTGAGCGTTCGCTATTTTCGTCACATTCGCGTACATACCATTTTCACTTGGTTTCGTATATCCGATCAATAATCTGATGTTATTACAATGTTTTACAGCCGATAATGCAATGCCAGAGTCGCTTATAGTCCAATTATTCAGTAAATTGAAATCTTTGATGAATTTTTCATAATTTTCGAAAATCTTCGCGCTGCATAATTTTAGATATTTATGCAACTGCATCAACGACATGTTTTGAAAAGTCGAAGGCATGATTAGTAAGCAATTTTCCAAAGTAGGATTCTCTTTCAATAAATTCAACCAAGGATGGTTACCATTAGATTTGATACCGAAAGCACTATCGTCATGAAGATACAAAGATAATACACTTTTCATAGCTGATACTTTATTGTTTTGATCCATTTCGCAGATAAACTGAGTTACCGCGTCACGTTCATTTTGAGTGAACTCATCGTACGATATTTTCTTATCGGAGTTTAATTTATTTATCACAGTACACAGCCAATGGAAAAAGTATTTATATTTCAACATCGAGGCATCGACAATACTCAACATTTCGTTACTTTTGATGCAATATCCCCCAGCAGCTATGAGACATTCCTCGATCAAGTTCTCTTCAATATTTATGAATAGTTTACTTTCGGATGAAATTTTATACATGCCTTGTAATAAGGTCAAGTCATGGACTACGTTTTCAATAGCGAGTTGCAAAGGATATAGTAGTAATTTATGCATAATACTGTGTAAAGATTCTATAGATCGAGCAACTTCTTGTAATTTACTTTCGTTTAGCTCGCGTGTTAGAAATTTATGAAGGTGAGGGGGGCAAAATCCGCGTATTAACAGTTCCAAATAATCGGTAGATAAGTCATCACCGGGATATTTATTCAATTTAAGCTCAATCTCGTAAGATAATATTTTATCCCAAGCCCCAACAATGTAATTTATTGTACGTTCAACGTAATCCAAGTTGACGTCGAAAACAGCTCGCCTATAAGTAATATCGTACAAAACTTGAGCTCTTTCCACCAGTACGTTGCTATCAATCAAAAAACATTTAGATTTTTCGTTAATGTTAGCAATAACAGCCATAGTTTTCAAATCATCGGAAATATCACAATACAAAATTTCGCATTTATCACCTTGTTCTTTGGACAACTTGAGCAAATCGACTGCGTAACAGCGATACATGCCGTAAACATAAAATTCGAGTAGGCCTGAATGATTACCGAGGATCAAAAAATTCATACCAGTTTGATTGTTCAATTTTTTAAATTCGTCGGCAGCGATTTCATCATTAGTAGGAGGTAACGGTACTTGCTTAGGCGTATAATCGTCGTTTGATTTTAGATACTCCTGATGTCTGTTGTTGAACACTTCTTCGATCCAGTGAGTATAAGTTATATTTCCAAAGATCTTTTTAACAATTTCTTTATGCTTGATTTCAACGATATGTGTTTCACTGATATTATAAACGATGGCTAAAACAAGACCGTCTGGTCGCCATGACATACTTATTACCTTGGCATTTTCGCGAGGAGCATCTAATGACCAAATTTGTTGCCAGTTTAATTTATGTATTACCACTTGACCGTGTTCGTAGGCTACAGCTAGATTATCCGAGGTGTTATTCCAAGATACATAATCTACATTCACCATTGTTCTTTTTTCAATAAGTTGGTTCAACATTGTCGCTCGCGTTTTGGATTTTTTCACTGGTACCCTACGATAACAAAATTGTTTCAGATTTTTCATGTTAAGAATAAATAACCTTTAAATTGTGAACAAAAACCTAATGGTACGGAAAAATCTATACAATTAGCTAATAAATAGCGAAATTTCAAATCCAAACTCTTTTTTTTAAAGAAAGTCAAACGTAGTAACTCTTTTGGAATTTTTTTTCTCCACTAAACATCCGAAGTGTTTTTCAATTTTTTTTTTTTTTGCTGCAATGGCGCGAAAATTATGTTGACAAAATAGACGAAGAAAATGAATACAAAAAACCAAAATGTGTATTGAATACAGGGAAAAAATTGAAACAAAAACTTTTAATATAATTCAAGACATCAAGAGACAGAATGACAGAATTAAAAAATTATGGAAAAATTTTCTTTCTACATTATTGAAACATTTCAACTTATTCGAAAGAAAAAATCAAAATCACTCATAAAAATTACTAAACTTATACTTACAACAAGGTTGAATACCTACTTACTATACAAAAAGAAAATCTCAAAAAATTACGTATCATTAAACGAACTCGTTCTCATTTTGGCCTTTTTTTTCAATATTATGTCGTCAGGTGATGGTGTATCGAATTTAAAACATTTTGATTTATTATAGGGCCAATTCTTACCTATTTTTCTCACTTTTTTAGGCAAAGGTAATTTGGGCCATTTTCTATTCAAAACGTAACCAAAAGAAGAAATTACGGAAGCATTATAGGTCAACTTTTCACTCGCCAAAGATGATATGTCCAAGTTACACAGTCGCACATGAGCTAAATATATATGTGGCTCAAAATTAACCTCGTTTGTTTTACTACTTTTATCGGGCTCTGTTTGCTTAACTTTTGAATTTTGTAAAGCGACGCTCAAATCGATATTCCATTGATCAGTAGTACCGTCTGTCGTATCCAAAGTAGAAATATGAACTTTCGAAAGGCGTTCGCTAACACTAACCAAATCCGAATTCGGAATCTTTGTTCGACCATCAGAAGTTTCTGATTGAGTTCGAAATCGATTAGGAATAGAAAAACCTCCCTTAGAATTCAAGAACGATTTCGTATACTCTTCCAATGTGTTGTAATCATCTGATTCGTCAGTTTTACGGCGAACCGAAGGTTTTTCGTTGATTAATGTTGTAGAACGCAAAGATTCGTTTATGTAACTAGACAAATCGTCGCAAGTGACAGGATCATCCGACAGTTTCGATTTTGATGGTTGAGATATATCTCGTTTATTGGAAGAATGAGCTTTTATAAAATTAGATAATGAGTTGATCGATTTGAACTCTTCGTCATCGTTATTTTGCATAAAACAACTAAATGGCGATTGAATATAGCCTGTTTCACATTCTTCGTCCATCAGAGTGAACTTTTAACTTCAGCTAGACAAATTTTTCCAAACCAATAGAACTTATCTCTTAAGGTTATAAGATAATCGAATTATGAAGAGTAGGAAAATGATTACCTTCAGGATATCCCGATGAAATCGATTATGAAATGTCACGAACACATGAAAAGATTATAATACTTTCGTTAGATAGCAGAACAAAGCCATTAAATACGTAAAGTAATCAAATGAATGAAAATGTACTTGACTTACCTTGTAAGCAACTTTTCATCACACGGAACTTGGAAACTGGGATGAAACGATGTGAATTATTCCAATGGTGAACAGATGTACATTTTCTGACATTTTATCATTCAAAAACTTCACTTGTTCGTTTCTCTGTACTTTAACGAGAAAACTAAAGAGGTATACATAGAAATTTCAATGATTGAGTAAAAAATTAATTAATCGGTATCACACAATACAACCCCTTTTGAAAGTCGCCACTTGGTCGTTGGTCACCACCAAAAATATTTGTAAACAGCCAACCCCAACAGAGTAGCCAGGAGCCAGGAATCATAATGTATTTTTTTTAATGATTTGTTTCTTGTACACTGGATGTGGATACACTGCATGAAGAAAATTAAAAACGGAAATTTACGGAAATTGTACAAAGCACAACAGTGGAGTTGGTTATGAATTTGCTGATAACAATTTTGTAGAAGTCTATCAAATGAAAATGAAAATTAAATTACAAATTAGAAATTTTAAAGTACATGATTAGAAACAAATAAAAGAGTTACATTGTGACGTGAGTGATGGACGTATGATGTAAGTGAATTAAATTTTTTTGTTTTATCCTATTCGTTTTTGTAATGTATCAGGGAATAATAATGAACAACTATTGTATGGCTCAAAAATCAAAATGTAAATTTGAATCTTTTTCAGATTTGGTGTATTAGCTTACAACTGACTTGAAATGGGGGAACGTAAAGGAACAAATAAGTATTATCCTCCAGATTATGATCCGAAAATCGGAGGACTCAATAAATTTCGGGGTACTCATGCTTTGCGCGAGAGAGCTCGAAAGATTCATCTTGGAATCATCATCGTTCGTTTTGAGTTGCCTTACAATATATGGTGTGAAGGATGCAACAATCATATTGGTATGGGTGTAAGGTAAGTTAGAATGGTATCGAATTATAATTATAATTTTTCAGTTGAATAATTATAACAGCTATTTAATTTCAGGTACAATGCAGAAAAAAAGAAAATAGGAATGTACTACTCGACACCTGTCTATCAATTTCGGATGAAATGTCATTTGTGTGATAGCCATTTTGAAATTAAAACCGATCCCGGGGTAAATTTTTATTTCATTTCAAACATTTAATCGCTACATGTGCTTGATTTTTGATCTTAAAGTTTCATTAATTTCAGAACTTGGATTATGTCATTGTTAGTGGAGCACGGAGACAAGAAAATCGATGGGATCCTACTCAAAATGAACAGGTCGTGCCTGAAACTCGAGAAACTAGCCGTAAACTTTTCGACGATGCTATGTTTAACTTAGAACACAAAAATAATGATCTTAGTACGTCCAAAAAATCTGTCGCATCTTTGAATAAACTACTCGACAGACAAGAATCTGTATGGAAAGATGATTTCGCAGCGAATTCAATTTTACGAGCCAAATTGAGAGTTAGTATCATGTTTATTTTCCTTCGTTCGTCCATTTGAATTTGAACGGGCTATTGCAATTTACATTTCATTTTTGGTTTATTTTTTCAGGCTGGTAAAAAAGAACGTTTAGCGATTGAAAATGAAAATGCTGCAGTATCAAAGCGATTGTCGATAAATATCCCTCTATTACCACAACATGAAGATGATAACAAATTGGCATCGTTATTAATGTTGAAACAAAGTATGTCTTTACTATTTGTAAATTAACTTATATAAATTACTAGATTGCTTAAAAAACTGCCATTTTTATAGGTATAAAAACGCCGAAGATTAAACCAGGAAGAAATCAATCAGAAAGCTATGACAAATTTGATACGGCATCTACATCAAAATTTCCGTCATCTAGCTCAAAAATGAAGCCTATGTCATCCTTGGTATCGGACATGTACGGTTCAGAGTCGTCATCTGAATGAAGAAAAATATATGTGTACCATAAGAAAAATTTGGGAAATTATGTTTGTGAAATATGTGCTCTAAGAGATATTCTCTTTTGCGGGATTGCCGATTGGTCGGAAACGATGCATAATTCTCCTCGTATTTCGGATGAGACAAAAAATGAAAAAAATAAGTAAACGTAAGATGACATTTTTTTGTAAATACCTATCTATTATTACGTTTGTACTTTGTAGACATCTAGAAGAGAGAGTGGTGAAAAACGAAATTGTTACACTCATAATTTACAAACATGTGTTATGAAATAATTGTCAACTTTAGGGAAATAAACATGACACATTTAAAAATTGAATCATATTTTTCGTTCTATGTCTAAGATTAGTAACTGTATGAGACTAATGACCATGAGAAGTAAAAAAGCAATCGACAAAGGAGTTCTTTTATACCTTAAACACTGCACAGCAGTGGAAGTAGTTATGTTTGTTTTTTTGTCAAAGTAAGTATAATTTATTTGAGTCGACTAAGTTACGTTAAATCTAATTCTCTTTTCTTGGCTCTTGCCATAATTCAGAATACCAATGATGGCGCATAATACGATGAATTAATGCAATCAGATTGTCGATGATATTCTTGGATACTTCTACAACAACCAATGGTGATTGGCTACTGATTAAATCAATGATTCACCTAATAAAGTGAGAAAAAATAAATAAACTGTTTGTGTATCATAAAATTTTATATTCGAATAATTATGAAGATTAAAAATACAAATTATCGTATAAATAAAAAGGTTTCATCAAAAATTCACATGTACTCCGCAGAATCTTCAATACGTATAAGCTGAATTACGAAATGCTGAAAATGGAATGATATATTAAGTTACTAAATCAAATTATAAAAGTGAAAAATGTTGATATGAATTTTTCATACCTATCGATCAACGATGATCTCATTTTCGTAGTAATGTACGATGGTTGCGCTTCTCCTAATTTGAAAACATTTTCCAATACCGATATTTCTGTAGATGTTGTATCCATTCCACAAAATGCATGCCAATCATTGACAACCATTCCGGCTCCTATTAGTTCTGATCCTCGGTTCACAGTTCCCGCCTACAAATATGTAAAGCTGTCAGCAATAATTCGGCCATTGTTTTATACTATTGTTTGTTACTTACCACTAAAGGGATTTGTAAAAGAGAAGACAATTCGTCTAATTCACTTGTGGAGGTATGAGGATGAACAACACCACCTTGATTTGACAAAGCGCAATATGAACCAACAACTTGTTTTGAAGCAACAGTTTGACGAAAAACTTCTACTTTTAAAGTGTCTATTAAAATTTCTTCGGTTTCCTAACAAACAGTATTTGTTAGAAACTGGCAATGAAATCATATAATCTGTGAGAAAAGACATACCTTATCTAAATCTGGATGTACTAAGGCAACGTAATCATTACAAGCTATAACATTTCCCAACGCTGACAATCGCTCTTCTATTCGTTGGATTTTAACACTATCTGGTAAAGAATTCCTTAAATGTTGTAATTCGGTATCAGTAGTGGAATTCGGAACTAATAATCCGTGCCTGTTTCCTGTAACGTTAACGGGTTATTTAACAATGTATCGCAATTAAAAATAATTCAATATTATCGCTTACCAACGGATAACCTCCCGATGATGCGGCAACCGGCTAAAGAAGCGTGGATTACAGGAATTGTATCCAAGAGTTCGGATTCGAATACACTTTAACACAGAGTACAAATGAGTAAATCTCCATTGTGGAATTATGCGTAACAAATAATGCTTACCTATAAAATGTTTCGGAGCCCCCTATAGCAACTAAACAGTAAGAATTTGTCAATTTACTAAACACTCCGACCTCGTTGTTATTTTCAAACTGAACTCGAACAGCCATCTCAAAATTAAATTTTCTTCGCCGGATTCACCAACTGTATCAATCTTGAATAATTAAAAAGTAAAAATCAAATTTAAAACACCTGTCAAGCTTCTGATGAATAGAAAGATTGATTACTTTTTTAAAATACAGAATATTGCGCAATTTTATTCCTTGAATTGAAATTATTAAACAATCGCAATTATTTATAGCGAACACGCTAAAATTTTGAAAAATTGATAAGATGAAACTTACCACAGATTAAAAGTAGTAGAAGTTAATATATTTTCGAGGTTGCGAAAGAAAATGATGTTGCCTGATGTTGCCTGTAGTAGTGTACACTGACTACAGGACTACACTGTACACTCTTGTAGCGTTGTAGCGGAAGGAGAAGCACGAAGCAGTGAACGTGAAGTCAACACCAACACTCCAGTCCAAATCCACAGCCACGGGTCAATCAGAAGGACGCATTTGGTATGATGATAGTATGATGTGTGTTTTTGGGTAAAGAATCGAACATGTTTGTCATGTACTCTATTTATGTTTTTATGCATTTTTATGGCAATGTTGATGGTTCACAAATTTAATGGTGAAATGCTCAATACAATACTCATCAACTAATCATTTTTGTGATTTTTGGACTTTAATGAGTTGAATTCCTCAAGATTTTTGTCTCTTGAAGCGCGGTAAGCTGTATTACACAATCATTTTGTAATCTCATTATAGTTTAATATTCCATGAGAATTATTTTTCATAGATGAGAAGTTTAGTCGTACTTCTAATGAACTAATTAACGGGTTATTATTTCAATGTTCTGAATGTAGAGGACATTTGATGTTTATTCTTCACTGCATAAATACCTCTGTTAAATATCTTTTTCAACTTGATGGAAAATTTTTTGTAATTATTTTGTATGAGAAATTATATTAATTTGAACATTATGGCGTCATGAGTTTAAGACGTTACGTGTATTCTCTTCTAACTATAAGTTCTAATTATTTAATATTTTACAGTACAACGAGTCGAAAATGAATAACTCATCTGCCACCGTATTTCCTGGACAACATACTACCACAACTACAACCACTGAGGCCCAGATAAATCCTAATATACGATTTGATCGCGATTATTTGTCGAAACTAGATGGTCAAATTAGAATTATGGAAATAGTGAGTGAAGCTGTGCCTGTCTTTGATTAATACTTGTGCAGTTTTTAAAAAATGTGTTTATTCTTGTCCATAGGTATTGAGCTGCCTAGCTCTGTTGTTTATTTCGTTTGCAAACACTTATGCATACGACAGAACCACATTTTTGGAAACTGTTTGCGTTTCAGCCATCTGGTGGAATACAATTTTATTAATCTTTTATCTATTTCACGTAATCGAGAAGTTTTATAAAATACCATGGTTGATAGTTGTAAGTTATTCTGTTGTTGTTAAATGTTGAATTTTTACTTTCTACTTGTACCAAGTTTTAATTATATTTAATTGCAGGAAGCTATTAGCGCTGTGTCTTTTGGAGCCCTGTTTTTTCTTTGCGGTTTGTTGTCAATTGCGTATTTGCTTACTTTCTATAGCTTCTTTTTCATGCTGGTGGGTAAAACGAACATAGTACTGACTTTCAAAACATTAAACGTGAAACTAAATTTTAAATCCAAGTTTGAATACTTTTTATGAATGTTGACACTCTTGACGTTCAATTTCAGATGGCTGCTGTGGTGCTGACAGCGCTGTTTTGTTACGACGCTTACTTGAAGTGGAAAGCAATACAAGAAGGACAAATTGCGCAGGGTCGAGTAATTAATCAAGTTACAGAAGTAAACCAGGCAGAATTCCGATATTAATTTTTAAATGTTCGATCATTTTTGTCATGTGATTCATTATATAAGTTGGTAGGTATCATTAGATACCAATGCCTTCGTATAGCATTAGTTTGTAGAATGACTGTACTCTGCATTTTGTTCAATTTTTTGTTTTATTTTGTTGTTTTGTTTTTTGTGATTGAAGAATAATTTTCAATTCCAAAGAAAAAATATGACTTTTGATCACTAAAAATGAAAATTTTCTATCGCGACTAATTTAAATTAATTAATTGCAAAGCTTAGTAAATGTTTAGCGCTTGGTAAACGAACAATTTTCAGCGTGTGCTTTTATTTGTTACTTCTTATGTATTATTTTGCACCAAACCAATATTTTTGCCATCACTTTTACACCTGTAAATTAGAATTTCTTTAGAGTAACACATTCCTATCGCTATTAAAACAAGTATTATTGTTACGTTCAAAAGACGTTATTATTAAGTTATTATTACATTTTACTGAAATCTTGTCAATGTGAGGTTATCCTATTTGCCTTTAAAAACGCATTTCTCAAAACTTTGAGTCATAATATTCTAGTTTTTACATTTTTTAGTTACCTGTGTACGATCTTACTAATGTGTTGTTTTATGTTATTTTGTTCCTTGTATTAATTTTTATCCATAAGGATTGTTTGTTTAATTTCGACAGTTTAAAATGATGAAAGTTTAATTATTTGTTTTATCAGATTGTCAATTTTTTGAAAAGTCTTTCAAATTTTGATGCAAATTTATGTTCGTGTAAATATTTTACTTGTTCACTTTTTTTTTTTTTTTTTTAAATGAATTTAAAGATTCTTAATTTTTTAACAGAACAAATTTTTCATTTCATTAAAACTTGAAAGTTGCCTCCTGTTCATTTCACAAAATCACAGATTTCCCTGAATTTTCACACTAAATATTTAGCCGTTTTTAAAGCGAATGTGAATATAAGTTTTCTACATAAATTTGATTGAAAAAAAGAAATCATGAGCAGAGTATCTGGATATTTTTCAGAAGAGAACGATTTTCAGTTGAGAATGATCATTTCCCCACTGAATTTATGATCACCTCCATCAGTTGTTTGTGCAAGGCTAAAAAAACATGAAAAACGAAAATTTCTCGACTGGCTCTAGTATGACGAAGATGAAGGATTTTATGCGACTTTAAAAAATAGAAGAAAAAATGCATGCTTAAATTTTTAATACTATCTGATCTGAACAGTGAACAAGGCGACAAGTAGCATCGACCGAAGACACTTGTTGAAAGCAATACATATTGAAGCTAGAGAAAATCGAAGGGTATGCCACGGGTATACTCTCGGCATATTTAAATTTCTGCAATTGAATAGCATCGAAAACAAGTGTACCGAATCCGGCATCGGATGTCGGATGAATGAATGGCGCACGCGCACTGGCGCTTCTTGTTAGTTGTTTTGTTTTGTTCGATAAACGTTAGTTCGATCTTCGATGTTTGCTCTCTCTAAAAAATTGACAGAAACAAAAATTTTATGGGCGTTGTTTTTGTTGAATTTTACTTTTACGATTCTTTTTTATGAGATTTTTATTAATTTTGTTGACTAAAACTAATATTTAAAGATACGCCATGAATTAAATTTCAAACAACAAGTTTATTGTTGAAGCATTCGCTGTTTGATAACTTTTTACTCAAGATTGTTGACGTTTCAGTATCTTTCAAGCTATTTTTTTGAAGTTGATCTCATTATTATGTAAGTACATTTCAATGTCCATATCTATATATTGCTCATCTCGCATAGTGTTTTAGCAATATTGCTGTGAAAATTCAAGTGTGTATAAAGTCTTGTATTATTAGCACACCTAAGTAGCCACACCTCTACAAGTTAATGTTTTCTCTTCAACAGAATGTCACGTTCAAAAATTATCAACGTCGTCAAGGAGCCCAATAAACCATTAGTACGTACTGTAATAACGAGCATTACTTCTTTGTGGAAACTTCATGATGTTAACATTGTTCTGATTGTAGGGATTGACTGTTGAACAAGACGAAAATGGAAATTTGATAGTGGCTCGAATATTGGCCGGTGGTACGATAGAAGAGAGTAATACTTTGCATCCCGGCGATGTTATCCTTGAAGTGAATGATGTAAATGTAATTACTCCCGAAGATTTAATGCATGAGGTGTCCCAAAGCAAGAGTACCATAAAATTTAGAATCGCTCCTACTGGTGAAGCTGATCATGCTTTTAAACCACAAAAAGTAAGCAGATTTCACTTAGTCCCATCATTTGAAAGATATTCTTATATTAATCTCATTTGTGTTGCAGTTATATATGAGAGCTTTATTTCATTATAATCCCGCCGAAGATTCTTTAATACCATGTTCAGAATTGGGGTTGGAATTCAAGAGCGGAGATATCTTACAAGTAATAATCCGTTTTATAAATAATTTCCGTACTTATTTAGAATTTCACATGAACATTATGTACAGATTTTAGACCAAACTGACCCAATCTGGTGGCAAGCGAGGAAAGTTGATGATGGTAATGGTCGTATTGGCTTAATCCCATCTCCCGATCTTGAGGAAAGACGAAAAGCGTACGTTCCACCGGAGGCTGATTATGTCCATAAGATTGGTATTTGTGGTACAAGAGTACGTTTTTCTCCATTTCAATTGGTATTTTATTTTCAAATGCAGAGTTCTAACTTATTCTTGTACAGATTGCTCGAAGAAAGAAAAAGAAAATGTACCAGTCGAAATGGAACGGTGAGTTTGATAAAGCTGAGTTACTTTTATACGAGGAAGTAACTAGAATGCCTCCTTTCGAAAGACGCACTCTTGCTCTTATTGGCCCTTCTGGTGTTGGACGGCGTACGTTGAAAGGTCGTTTAATTAACAGCGATCCAAACAGATTCGCCGGAGTCATTCCGAGTATGTTGATTATTTTTTAAGAACTTATTTAATTTCAAAAGGTACCGTGCTTAATTTTGGGTGTTTTCTTTATCATTTTAGTAACGTCTCGGCCTCCTCGGGAGTTGGAAGAAAATGGTAAAAATTATTGGTTTATTGAGCGCGAAGAAATGGAAAAGCAAATCAGACAGCATAAGTTTTTGGAATATGGAGAACATAATGGTAATCTGTATGGTACCAGTTTAGATTCCATCAGGAATGTTATAAACGAGGGGAAAATGTGTGTTTTGGATTGCAGCCCTCCGGTAAGTACTCGTGTAGAAGTTGTTAATTTCGAGTAGAATTTAGATTTCTCATAAAGTTATATTTCAGGCGTTGAAAATACTTCACAATTCTGCCGAGTTTATGCCTTATGTTATTTTTATTGCTGCTCCTGGAATGGAGGAGTTGAAAAATTTGTACGATTATGGACGGTACAACGGACATTCGACTAGAACTTTGACGGTAAGCTGAAGTAATAACTAAAAATTGAAAGCTCGTGTTTACCCAGTGTGTCATTTTTAAATTTTTGGAAATTCTGCCAATACATTTTTTTGGTTTATTGAAGATTTTAAAAAATTACAGCATGAAAATTAAATATTTCTTGGCTTACGATTTTTTATTGAAAATTTGCCTATCAAGCTTTTAAACTATGGTAAAAGAAAGCATGGAAGTTTTTGGAGTATAATTTATATTTTATTTTAATTTCATTTGCTATCTAATTATTTCGGCTTTATTATTTTTTTGTACATATTTTGTGCCATGTAGTTTGATAGACAAAGCTCAATCAGATATAGTTCTCGCCGTGCTCGTACTTTGGAATCGTTAGCTTCTTTGTATCAGGTAAATTATTTTGAATTGAAAAAATCATAGTACCGTTGTAGTTGAATATACTTATTTGAAAATCATAATTTCAGGAAGAAGATCTTAAACAAACGTTGGAAGAAAGCAGTTGTTTACAAAGAACTTACGAAAAATACATCGATTCGGTGATTGTGAATGAAGACTTCGACGAAACATTCCGCAAAGTGAACGAATTAGTCAATAGTTTGGCAAATCAGCATCAATGGGTCCCAGTTAACTGGGTATTTTAATTGATTTTGTGTAATTGCACTTTAGCTGAATGCACTATTGACTGAATGTTAATTTTAAACAGCAGTATTTATTTGTGATAGAAAGAATCACCTGTTAGAATGTGGTCATTTGTTATCTTCAAGGTTATCAATTCTTCCGTAATTTTTTACTGTTCTTCGAAATATTTTGCTTATTGCTGAGTGACAACGTGACAAATTTAAACTTTCGAAATTCATTATCAATTATCATCATTTTCAATGTGTTTTGATTATTAGATTTCAATTCAACATGCATTACGAGTATTAGTGGTCATAAAAGACTTATCAATGTAGTGTTATATACAACTTGAAAAATTTCACGTGAAGACTGGAAATATTATTTCTTACATAATTTATTTTTGTTTGTAGAATCTCTTTACCCTGAATTCTCCCAGTTTATGAAACTCTGTGATAATATTTGCCATTTTGTTTTCAAATGTTGAGTTTTTCATATAAATTCAAGCTTCTTAATTTTGCAGCATTGAGAATTTTTTTTTCACTTTCAATTTGTTGCACTTTATCTGTTGTCAGGTTTGAAAACGTATGCGTTGATTTTTTTTAATGAACGAATCATCTTTGATTATTTTATAATGGAAAAATGTTATTAATTGTATTGTTATCCTATTCATGACTCTATTCCGTCCTTTATCTAGTAAGAGTAAGATTAATAAAAATATGATGAGCACATTCCACTTATTTATGAAATCTCATAATTATGTATTTTATATTTGTACGTTTTTTCTTTTTTTAGTTCTATTAAAAATCAATTTACTTATTAACGTAATTTGTAAATTTCTTTGAAAGCCTTTTTGGTTACATTTCATATTGACTTTGACTTTTCCATTTTTCTTGCGCGTAGGTATCTAGGTATCTTTAACTGGTCTGAAATCTTCGGTTGTTTTAAGTTTTTTTGGGAAAAAGGAAATCGAGATCACCCACCTTGTTGAGATGAATTACATATGAATGTCAAATTATTTATTCAACTTTTTAGAAGTTGCGTAATTTAGGTAATGCCGACTATTTTACCCATCAACTTGTAATGATCTTGTTTTAGGAAACATTCAACTTGCTTTTGAATAGACACAAACATTGGAATAAAACTTGCAAAGAATTTATTTCATGAAATTATCAAACCTTCTTTACGCATTTCATTTTCATCATAAATTTTCATAAGACATAAACAAACCAATGCTGCTTCTTGCTCAGCTGATTTTTTGTTTTTTACCCTGAAATAAACAGTTCACGACTTTACATGATATTCTTAAAATATGTAGGCATTAGGCAAATAATACAAGTAACATGCACGATGAGCTTGCGTTATATGTACGATATTGTGCTACTTACCATCTGTTTGAGGCATATTTTTTGCCATCCAAAAGTACCGTAGCTTGGAATAATTTCTCCATATTTCTCGTTTCGTATTTTGGAGTGGCTATTTTATTTTTCTGGCAAAATCTTAAAAGTACAGATTTCGGTAAATCATCTTGACTTTGGTAATTGTTGCGGATAAACACCGCGTCTAGCGTCAATGTATCATTTAACTCAATTTTCGCTTTTTTAGCTTGATGTTCGATTATAACGTCTTGCTTTATTTTCAACTGCTTTGCTCTTATTTCTTGCATTTTTTTACGAAAATAATCACCCATATTCCAGATTTCACTGAAATCAAAATGAAAAGTAAAATTTTACGAAGTAAATCATCAATAATTAGAGCGAGTATCTTATCACAGACCTTATCTGTTCCAGAGTTGCAGTTTCTAAAAACTGCTTACCTCTTGGAGTATCTTGCAATTCTCTAAGCATACTTTGAACACAGTATTTTGTATTGGAAAAGAAATTATTCAGGTCTATAGCGTATTTTAAATATAGTTTAATCATTTCGTCTAATGGAAGGTGGGTATTTTTGTTGAAAACTGAACAATTGTATTGAGCAGCTCTTGCCACCATTACGCTGCTACAATTCGTAGAGGTTTTAAATTTTATAATATCTTCGTAACTTTCGATATAATTCGAACCTCCGCTGCAAACAAAAATTAACAAGATTATAATTTTGGAAAATTGAATTACTTATAACCGTTTCACGTGAATGTGAACGTACTTGGCAATTACAGGAACTGAAAGTTCTTTAGCGATCGCTTCGATAAAAGAATCCCTATTCTGATCATGTGGTCGTTCTTTAATAGTTCTACCGTGTATGGCTATAGCTGACACACCACTTTCTACCATCAATTTACAAAAAGAAATGGTTTCTTCAATTGTGTTTAAAACTCGTATTTTACATGTTACCGGTATATTGACTGCTTTTTTAACATTTTGTATGATTTTTTGTGCTGTTGCTTGGTTCGACAGTAAAGCTGCACCCATGCCACCAGATACAGAGAAATGTTTCGGACACCCCATATTTATATCGATGCCAGAGACATCTTGTTGCCTAAGGAATTGGCACAAATTAAGTCTACAGTTTAAATAAAACCTTAGAAAGAATGTACGGCGAAAAAATTACATTAAAAGTGCAACTCGAGCAGCTCTTTCTGGGCAACTGGTTCCAATTTGTAATATAACTTTGCCTTTTTCCTTACTGCATGTTTGAAAAATCACATTACCATCGGTTTTGTCCACGTATTCGGTAACATTCAATAGTTCTGAAATACATAACCTATTAGTAATATTAAATGAGTTTTTGAAAAATTCAAATTCTTCTTACCATTGTATCGTCTAAAACATCGAAGAAGCTTATGGTCGATTATTTCTTCGCTATAAACTATATCAGCTCCTTGGTCTAATGCCATAAGTCGAAAAGGTAAGGTGTTCATTCGAACCATCGGCGCAAGGATGATTTTATTTGAATAAAAATCACTTGACGACATTGCATAATACTTGGTGCAAGGTAAGACTATTAAAAATAGATGACAAATTTGCATAAGTAAAACGAGAATTGGACTGCCTTTTAATAATTTTAGATATTCTAACTTTTTTCTTCAGAGTTCATATTTTTTCTTATCATTCGGTTCTTTTATCATTCTCGCAAGTTTTAGTAGTTTTGTAAGTCAACACAATACATCGACTTTTGAAATCGATACCAACATCGATTGCAATCGTATAGTACTTTTCGAATGGTCGTAAACCATATAAACCATCGTAAACTCAACTACCATTTTTAGGAAAATAATTAACTTCTAGAGTTCTAGAAGCTCTACTATGGCTCTACAAATCAATTTTTGAAAAAATTGATAAAAATAAATGATAATAATAATAATTAAGTAGACTCCACTCGTTAAAAAATCTCATGATGAAAATTGTCAAAAATAAAAAATAAGTATAAAAATCAAAATAAATAAATGAATAATACATAAGATAAGTCGAGTTTAAGTACATACAACTACAAGAAACTATTGATGATTAATACTGATAGTCAGATCTCAGATCATTGTAAAAATTAAACAAAAACGAAATTTCGTAAAAAAAAAATAACGATAACACCGCATTATCAATACCTAGGTACTTCAAAATAAAAAATCTGAACACAAAATTGAAAGAAAAAAAAAAGAAAAATTCAAAAATTCATCGTGAAAAATCACAACTTAACAGAAAAATTCGTAATATGTACAAAAAACAGGCCAGTATTAGAGCAGCCTTTCTTAAGAACAATGGTAAGATTACTTAAACAAAATAATACCAAAACGAGGTAATGTCCAATACATTCAAAATTTTATAAACAAACAATATAATAAAACAGATTGTAAAACGCTTGAGAAAAATTACACCTTTGAAGTATACATGAAGAATTACGCGCACAAAAATTTGACTAAAAGAACAAGAGCCCTACACATGAAAAGAGGAAAAGGTAGCAGCAGCACGTGAAAATCACACGTGCGTATGTGAAGTCTTGCCTTGAATCCTGTTAAATAATTGTTTCCAGCTGGAGACAGTTTTCCCTGACCACATCCATACGCTTGAACTTATACCTACGATCAACGAACTTAAATACTTGAGCATAAACATATAAAAACTTGGTCTTTTGCCACCGCTTCCGTTCGACGGGCATCGTATCAAGTAATCAGGATTTTGACAAATTTGCCAATGCCACGAGATCATCCACTGATCGAAATTCATTTGTTCGTAAAATAAACAAAGTATCACGGTTAAAGCTGGTACCAGGTAAAGCACTGAGAATATACCTATACGTAACATGAGCTTTTCCAATTTATCTGTTTTAGTTCCGTCGTGTTTCATCGCCGTTCTAATCCGGAATAACGATACGAAGCCTGATACCAGGAAGATTGTACCTAGTAGGAGATAAATTGTGAGCGGCGTCAAAACGAACCCTTTCAACATGTCTGTATTCCATAAACCGACGAAGCAAACTCCGGTTAGCACGTCACCTATGGGACAAAATAAAAATGTAATGTAGTAAGAAAGATGTGGCACATTTTTCAACAATAATTAGCCTTACTCAAACTTACCTTCAATTTTACGACTACTCAATATGGCAATAGTCTTGACAGCAGGAATTGCCCAAGCCATTAAATGAAAATACTGCGAATTAGCTTCGATAGCTTCGTGTCCCCATTTCAATCCAGCAGCCAAGAACCACGTCAACGCTAGTATTACCCACCACAACGATGATGCCATACTGAAGTAGTACAATCCGATGAACATTATGGTGCACAATTCTCCTTTTGTACCTTGAGTAACCGTCGACACAGTGTTCAGCTTAGGTTTACTGATAGGCGCTGGAAATGGTCTCCGGCACGCTACTCTATCTCCCAATAAAAAACCAACGATATAAACAATGGATATCATCAGATAACACACGGATAAAAATATGACCGGTCTTTCTGGGTAACGGAATCTGGATGTGTTTATCAAAAACGTTAATACGGTAAAAAGGCACGAAACCGCGCAAATGAAAGACCATATACCGATCCATATTCTAGAAAATTTCACTTCTTCAGCAGTGAAAAACATTCCGTTGCAAGGTATACCACAATTTTTCGTTACTATGTTGCCTACTTTGAAACTATCGTCGTATCCTTTGGATACTCTAAAATGATCCGGGCACGTAAAAGCTGAATCTTTATGATAACTCAACGTTTCGTTGATTCGTTTGTAAACCGATCCCGTAGACGTGCCTTTGGTTGCATGTCCATTATCCGGCTTCTTATAACCCGCCGCTGCGTTAGTACTTGTATCATTTTTATGTACGCAGAGTCCTGTTAGGGGGAAATTACTGCAATTAAGATGTTCGGGCCAGTCAATATCGAAAGTAGATAGGATTTTTTCGCAGCCATTTTTAACGCTTAAACATAACGATCTACAAGGTGGTAACGGATAGTCAATTTCCGGAGTACAAATTGGAAAATACAACGTACATAAGAAGAAATGTATATCAGGACTGCATTTGTGTTTTATAGCCGGCGTATACATACGGATTTCGTTGGCTGCATCTTCTTGTTTCCGGTGATTGAGTAGGTTCGGCATGATCGTGACATTATATTCGAGTTTCTGACAAAACGACGCAGTAATCGGCTCGCATTTATTGTGATATTGAAATAACTCGCGATCGTTGTCCGATGGGTAAGGATTATCTTGAGGAAAGATACTATCTTCAGCCTTATCAAACACTAAAGTGCTATACAATACCACGATTTTTAAATATACGTCAGCAAACATTCTTCACATTGTGCCATTTGTTAGTGAATCACAAGTTTGCAGACGAGGATTCGTTACAAACGAACATAGTACTGATATAAAGAGTACCACTTCTTCGATGAGGTAGCATTCAGCAGTTGATTTCGTTGCTTACTTCGCAGATGGAAAAATCACCTAGTTTTTCCCAAATGCAGAAGAATTTGTAATTTACTTTGGTTTGTTGATTTTTCGTGTAGGTAATTGAGATATTGACGAGATTAAAACAATAAGTTTCAAAAATAAAATACAATGCGAAGTAAACACGTTGTTTGTTGTCAAAAACTCGCGAAAATTAATTACCTTGAAATAGCAAAATAGCTATGTTCTTTTCAAGCTCAGTTAACGAAAAACCAAAGGAAAACCCCAAACACCAAAACCAAAATATTTTTATCTTTTTGATTTTTTCATGATTTTTTATGAATGGCCATTGACACTTCTTGACACCTTCCCCATTCCCCTTTCCCGTAGTTTTTTGACTTTTGAGTTTTCAGTTTTCAATTTCAATGAGATTTCATTGGATTTCATATGGATTTCATACGACAAACCTAAAAATTTCACTAGCGCTTTCGATAAAAAAATCAATGAGTAAAAATGCGCTTGGAGCCAGCTTGGAGCGCTAGCGAAATGCGTCAACGAATTATTGATAACGCCTACGGTGACGTCAAATTTTTTTGCCGGGAACCCATCGAAATTTCAAGATTTTTGCGTGAAGCCATCCATGAATTTTGTTTTGCGTAGTTGAGCAGCCATATTATTAATTTTTGGTAGTTTAATGTGTGTAATGTGTAAAATCTTTCATTCAGTTTTGAAATAGTAACCGCGACGAAATTTTTGCAATCTGAGTATTCCGTGATGGAATTGCCTTATCGTACGGAGTACGCTAAAAGTGGCCGCTCTTCGTGCAAAGGATGCCGAACTCCTATTGGCAAGGATACGTTGAGATTAGCTGTCATGGTTCAAGTAATATATCGGCTCATATTAAATACGAACTCGTTGTGTACAATTCAAAGAATTTTTTATGTGTAACATTATTCATCTTCCCAGTCTCCCATGTTCGATGGAAAAGTACCACATTGGTATCATGTATCCTGTTTTTTCGCCAAGCAACGTGTGAAAACTGTTGGAGATATATCTCATTTCGAATCTTTAAGATGGGAGGATCAAGAGTTACTCAGATCTAAAGTAGCTGGAGGTATGTTAGGAGTAATTAACGCAACCGGCAAACGTAATTCAAACATTTTAATTCCAGGTCCTACGACATCGAGTAGTAACGGAACCGCTTCAGGAGAAAGTGGAAAAAAGGCAACTAAACGTAAAGGAAAGAACAGTTTGGCTGATTTTTCTATTGAATACTCCAAATCGAGTCGAGCAACTTGTCGTGGTTGTGAAGAAAAAATAGTCAAAGTAAACGTGCAGCTAATTACTAATAGATGTTGTAAGATAGTTCGAAAGTATGATTTAATTTACCAAATCAAACTTATTGTACTATAGCAAGATATCAGAGCTGCGAAAAAAGACTATGACAGTGATGAAGGAAGAAGGTATGGCGGTATCGACTTGTGGCATCACTTGGAATGCTTCTCCAAAGTTCGGCAAGAACTTGAATTTTGGGATTCCGGAGCCAAACTTCCCGGTTTCAAGCTTTTGGAGAAAGAGGATCAAGAGAGAGTCAAAAAAATGTTACCTGCGATAGAACCGTAAAAACATATTGTTTGTTTCTGAGATAATTTTTTTCGAAATTTCATCGACTTTTTTTCACAAGCAGAATCAAAGTAAAAAAAGAAGAATCAGATGATGTTGATAGCACCGAAGCTCCAAAAAAATTGAAAATTGAAGACGATAATGTCGTGAGAAAACAGAACAAAATGATGTTTTATTACCGTGACAACTTAAAATTATTACAGAAAAAAGACTTAGTTAGTTTGTTGGAATGTAACAATCAACAGATTCCCGCCGGCACTGAAAGAGTAAATACTCGAGCATTTAGGAACTTTACACGTCGAATGGTTAAAATAATTAATCGTTTTTATTTCAGATGTTAGACAGATTATGTGATGCAATGACTTTTGGAGCATTACTTCCTTGCAAGGAATGCAGAGACGGTCAGATTGTGTTTCGTTCTGGTGTCGGGTATTTCTGTTTGGGTAATAAAGACGAGTGGGTGAAGTGTGAGGCGGTCATAGATGATCCTAAACGAAAGCCGTTTATAATACCAGAAAATTTGAAAAACAAATATGAATTTTTGTGAGTTTTTTCGTATCTACTACTTTGCTAAGTTACGAAATGTTTTTATTTTGAGTATGTGATTCCTTTTTTCAGAGCGTCGTATAAATATAAACCTCAAAAAAGAGTTTTTCAAGCCAGTCAACCATCTGTGCCGAGCAATAGTGTACTTGATGCTTCTTACGCTATGAAAAGCATGAAAAGTGAACCTTCTTCGTCGGGGTAAGTGTGGCTTTTGGAAAATTCTTTTTTTCCCCCTAATAGTTAATGAAATATGTTGTTTTACAGACCAAGAGTCATTCGAGATTTGCCTCTTAAAAATATGGAACTTGCTAAGATTGGAAAACTTCCGGTAAATACAGAAGAACTGAAGTTGAAGGTTATGAAATTAGGAGGAAAATTATCTTCTAAAATTACTAGTCAGACCACGGCTATAATTGCTCAACCTGGTAATGTTTTAGTACCATTTTGATCCTCGTTTTTCCCATTGATACTAAGAGTAAAAAATTGATAAATTTCATTTCCACAGAGGTACTGAAAGGTTCGTCAAAATTTTTGAAAGTCGCGGAAGAAAACGGAATTCAAATTGTTCCTTTCGAGTTTTTAGAAGAATGCGAAAAACCAGGAGCCAATGGTATCTTAAACATCAACAAGATGAATTTAGCAACGTGGGGCACTGACGTATGCTTCTTTTAGTTTTGCGAAGTTCATACAATACACATTTTATTCTGCTTTTCATGGCATGCGTTTATATTTTAGCCAACTAATCGTTTGAATTTGGACGTGGTCGATTCAAAATCGAGTTCAAGATCTACTAGCTTTAGTGGTAAGACTTACACAATGTTATTATCAATTTAACCTGGTGCATTAACGACGAATTATTATACGTATGTATTGTTTAAGCTGGGAAGTTCAAGTCTAATCTTCCGAGCAAAGTGAAGCTCAAAGTCAAAGATGGTGTAGCTGTTGATCCTGCATCAGGATTAGAGGAAGTTGCTCACGTATATCGATTTAATAAAGATATTTATACCGCTGCACTTTCTCTAACCGATCTGCAAACCGGACGGAACTCGTATTATAAGCTTCAAGTTTTAGAATCTATTGACAAAAACACGTAATTAATAAAACCGATAGAAATAATTGATAATTGTATAATTATGTTTTTATAAGTTATATTTTGACTTCAAGGTATTGGCTGTTTCGAGCGTGGGGACGTATTGGTACTTCTATCGGAGGAGATAAACTCGAAAAGAAGGATAGTAGAGAGGACGCTATAGCCGAATTCGAAGCTCTGTTTGAAGACAAAACCGCCAATATGTGGAGAAATCGTTCGAATTTTCGTAAAGTGCCTGGTAAAATGAATTGGGTGGATATTTCCTATGAAGATGTACGTATTCTTTAATCTATGTATAATTTTTTTAGTTTTAAAATAATGAAGCTATTTGAAATTTGTAAATTTGATCGAAATTTCCGAAATAATGCATGTTTTTTCATTTTTCTACAGGACTTAATCGATAAATCGCAGCTGGTAACGGTCCCTTCGAAACTATCGCAGCCGTTGCAAAATCTTATCTCTCTTATATTCAATGTGGACACCATGAAAAACGTTATGTTGGAATTTGAGGTAATTTTAGTAGTTTATGCAACTAGTGAAATAAAGTGATTTTTGGCGAATTTTGAGGTTTA